>JARHVA010000200.1:6767500-6786481 GCA_037957365.1 Torreya grandis | reverse complement strand
GAGAGAGAGAGAGAAATCCATTTTATTGATTTTAATTTTAATTTCATAGTATTTCATTATTTTGGTTACAATACATTCTTCACACTATTTATAAATTCTAAGACATTCTAAATCTATATTTAATAAATAAGACTAGTATACATATATTAAATAAATTTATGTAAATCATGTTAAAATATATCACTCTTAAGGTATTTATATTAAATTGATGATATAAATTGAATAGGTGCCTCGAGTATGATACATCTATATGTATTTTCACATAAATCTATTTTAGATATTATAAGTGGAAGATGAATAGTCTTCCTCTATTGATGAGCTTCATGCCCTCATTCTTTCCAATTTACATCCTTGGTCACCTTTGCTACCTTGGTCTCTCAAATGTCATTTGCTTTTAATTTTATTGGGTGACTATGTTTTCATGACTAGTTTTTGGTGGGTTTATTTTTCTTTATTTCTTGTTTAGGTTTTTGGTCTATCTTTACTCAATTTGTGCATCATTTCCTTAACAATTCTTGCTTCTTATGCATTCATTTTAAGTCTATATATAAGTGATCGAGAGAGAGAGATTACTATACATGTTAGTGATTTTTTGAAGGATGGAAACATTAATAACCCCTAGGGTGCCCACAAAAACAATAAATATTTCTCTTTGGATATCCTTGTGGATGATTTAGATCAAAAATAAGAGAAAAAAATAGGTCTAGACAATAAATTGTTTAATAAGGTTATATAAGAGGAGGAAACACTGAAGCATTCTAATGGAGCCCTTTTAATCCAACACAATAGAGAACCAAGTAGTTCTAGCCTCAGTGACTAGCACTTGGTAGAAACTTGTAAGCATCCTTGCCTAGGAAAGACCCTTTATTTGTGTCCTAATGAGTCAATGGCTATGGATTTATACTTGGAATAAACCTAACACAACAATGTTGGGATTTTATTTATGTGTCTAAATAAGCACATGTTGCCCTCAAAGAGTTTTTTTGATAATTGGACTAATTTTGTGTGGGTAAAAATGGATGTTTATGTTACTTTTTGCAGAATGTTTAAGCAAGGGGTTTTTATAGTTCTTTTTAAAAACTCTTGAACATGCAAAGAAGAGTCATTAGTAAACCCCTCTAGAATGTTGTCCAATTGATGTTTAAATCCATCCTGTGGAAGACATTGGTTGATTATGATGATTTATCCTTCAAAATGGATCCATAGTGGGTTGATATTAAAAATATTATTATTCAGATTTTGAATTTCTTTCCTCAAGCCCCTAATCCCTTAGGAGAGGTCTTCAGAATGGAGGACACCAAGAGTCACTAGCAGATATGAATTCTCAGGTCTTAATTTATCTAAAATCCATGGATGTTTTTCCTAAAAATTTATTATTTTATGTTAAAGGATTTGTTTTCTTCTGATCTATTAAGGGAATGGGTTGCCTTAATGATTTTGTTTTATAAAAAATGGTCATCTCAAGAAACATTACTTGTTACTCAACAAGGATGTGAATGTGAATAAAAATAAAGTACAAATGAACCCTCTTCTCCATGAACCAAATTCTCCCAGAAGTCATTATCCTAACTCTATAGATAATGTTTTTATGAGGGATAATTCTTGTTTTGACTTCAACCCTAACAAAGGCAGTGATTCCCCTTCTAGGCCAGGTTGTGAGAATTTAGAGAAGTTTTTGGGGGATTCCAACTTTGATGATCCTTTGAAGAAATCATCTTCAATGAAGCATCAGTCTATAGATACTAATCCTTCCTATACCTATTATTTTCTGTTTGGTGATAGTATGGGTGTTATGTACACACTTTCTATTGATCTTTTGGCCCCTGACTACCTAGTTCAAATTAATGGTCGTGATATTTAGAAGGAATTTATTCCCTTTTATAAAGGTAGGTTGTAAGAAGAATACATTCTCATAAATTATAAACCCCAAAGTGATCCCTATTATGTAAGAGTTCCTTGAAGTAACTTCCCCCATGGTGGTTTCCCTTGAGTCAATTTTTGAGATTATGGTCCTTGACAATCAGAAGGACCTTACCCCCATTGGTCAATGTTGATGAGAACATCATTCCTTCAGGGATTATTAAATGATGTTCTAAAAGACTCAAATTTGGCTGAAACATTGGTCATTTCCTTAATCTAGTGGCTAAGGATGCAAATATCAAGCCTAAAACTAGGTTCCATAGTTTTGAAGATGATTAAAACCTAAAGAGAACAAAGTCCATCCATGTGTTACGAGGCTTCATCAGAATAAGGGAAGGGCTAAGCCCTCAATTTTACCTAAGTAGGCATCTTTTTTTATAAAGGGTATGATTTGGAATATGAGGAGTCTTAAGTCTCTTGACCATAAGCCCATTGTCAAAAAATTTAGACAGTCGAGAGGAGATCTTGATTAACTTTTCTTGTAAGAAATTAAATTTATGGGGTTTAAGCTTGACTCTATGCTTAATTTCATTTGGCTAAGGGCACCCCATTTTTTCACTAATCATGTTAAAGGTAGATGAGATTCTTCCATCCTTGTGCATCTAGAATGGGTCAAATTTATGTTAGAACATGGTTTTTCTCCTTGTCAAAGCATTGTTTGGATTATCCTAGAAAAAAAATTTAAGTGTTTTTTATTATGCAATAACTACACCCCAAATGATTATATAGATAGATCAGATCTTTATATTTGGATGGCCTTAAATTTATCCCTTAGTGTTTTGAATGAGATTTAAACATGGTTGAGGAGAAAGAGGACAAGTAGGGTGGTGATATGTTGCTTTATAAGGGAAAAGATATTTTTTCTTGTCTAAACTTAAAATGATGAATATGTTTTTTGATCCCTTACAAAATTATGAAATACAAAGTGAATGTATTTGGTTTATTTGGTGTAATAACCAATATAATAAAAGGATAATATACTCTATATTTGTAAGATTATACCCGACTAAGATTTTTTTTTTGTGTACAGCAAGAGGCTAGATCTAACCCTTTCAAGGTTCTCCGTTTTACCATTTCTGACCATCATCCAATCAAGATTGAGGTGTCTTTGAATAATGTTAGGATTAATAAGGCCTTGGATTATAAGATGCTATCTAAATGCAATGTTTCACACCTAAAGGATGCTAATTTTAGAGATGGATTTTGTGCTTCCTAGAATATTGGTAAAGCAACCTCAAAATCCTCGTCATTTATTAATGGGTGGAACTCTTGCATGGACGTCTCCAATAAGTAATCTAGAATTTTTGGTCAGTTTAAAGCCAAAAAGAGGATAAAAGTGGCTCTTGATGCCCAAGAAAATTTGATTATTGTGGAGATTGATATTTAAAATGTCCTTAGTAAAGACAATCTTCTAGATTAAATCCTTTTAGTGCTTAAACATCAACTTAAGGCTCAAGATAATCGATCTTAATCCTTCATCTCTAGGGTATCCCAAATTTGATCTAGTTTGAATTGGATTAATATTTTAGACAAAGGGTTTAAGTTATTATTTAAGTTACTCAAGGCCAATATCTCCAAGCAAAAGATTCCAATGGTTGACTATGGTGGTTTCTTGTCTAGTGACCCTGAGGAAATGAAAAAAAGATTTTTTCCCCTTCTACTCCAATATTTTCCTCTCTAGTGTTATGGAGCCTAATGCCATTATAATCATAGATCTATGTGCCAAGTGTGAAACGTATCTCAATAGCTTGATGATTTTTTTAATATTGAAATCTCCCTAAATGAGGTTAATCCTACTATTGATTCTCTTAAGGATGATAAGGCACCTAGGAATGATGAATTTCCTAATAAATTTTACAAGGCAAATAAAAAGTGGATTGCCCAAGATTTTTCTCTCTATGTATAATGAATCTCTTAGGTTCGTCAAGGCTTGATATTAATAGAGGGTTTATTAATTTCATCCCTAAGGATGGAAATTAGACCCAAGTAATAAATTAGAGGCCTATAACCACCTTAATGTCTTACGTATGACTTTTTCTAAAATTTTAGCTAGGAGACTCTCTTATTTTCTTCCATCTATTTTTTTGAGACTCAAACATTCTAGATAATCTTATATAAAGTTGGGAAGGTGTGTAATGGGATTATGAATATAATTAGATTGTGGAAATGATTTTACTTGACTTTGAAAAAGAATATAACATGATTGAATGGCCTTTTATTGAGTTGATGTTGAAAGCTTTTGGATTTCATGATATATTTTGTAGAAGGGTCAATGTTATTTTTAGATATGTTTCTATTGTTACTGAAGTGAATGATGAACTTACTCAGTATTTTTAGTTTCAAATATCTATTAGGCAAGGTTTCCCTTTATCACCTTCCTTTTTGTCATTGTTGTTAAGGCATTGCATTATCTTCTATTAGGTCCTATGGTTGATCCCCCAATTAAAGGCCTCTCCTTGCTAGAAAAATCTAAACTTATAGATGTATTATTTATTAGTGACACTACCTTATTAATCGATCTTAATAATAATAATTTGAAACAAGTTTAGTTAAGGCTTGATTTTTATTGTTCTTCTCTGGTTCTGAAGTTTATCTTTATATGTCTTTTATGATTGGTTGGAATTAGAATCCTCCAGAATGGTTGGCTAATTTTGGTTTGGTGTGGAAATGCCCTAACCACTTGGATAGATATTTGGGTATAACCTTTTCTCTTATTCCTTCCTTTAAGCAGATCTCCAAAATGGTTGGCTAATTTTGGTTTGGTGTGGAAATGCCCTAACCACTTGAATAGATATTTGGGTATAACCTTTTCTCTTATTCCTTCCTTTAAGCAGATGTCAGATTGGGTATATGAAAAGATCAATAAGAATATTTCCAAATGGCATGGACATCTCTTATTTCTATCGGGGCATATCTAAGGGTTTCGAGAAGTTATTTCCTCTTACAATATTTATTATGCCTCTTACTATATGTTTAATAAATATTATATTAACATGATTCATAAAAATGTAAGGGAATTTCTATGGTCTAATGGCAGGGGTAATATAAATAGACATACGGTGGCTTGGAAGTTTTATTGCATCCTTAAAAAATTTGGTAGTTTGGGTTTAAAATATCTCTATCTTAAAGGTATTATGCTAGCTATCAAATATAATGTTAGAGGTCTAAGTGGAGATGAGACATGGAAAATATTGATAAAAAATAACATCACTAGGGGTTTCGACATCTCTACTAGGATCTACCTAGAAATACACGATTTTTTAAAACTTTAAACAATATATACTTTAAATAGATTACACTATAAGAATCTAATTAATGACCATATAAAATACTCTGTGTGATAATTGTAAATTAATAATGCAACATCATACATCATTGATCACTATCATCATGTGCTAAAAAAATAAATAAAAAAATAAAAGGTTTCAAGGATACAATGATTTTTTGAGTGTTTTCTCTAAGCAAGAAAAAAAATTGTATGACAATCAAATGGATGTCAAATTAAAAATCAACTATTTTTATTGACTTTTCAGATATTTATAAAGTTAAATACATCTATGTTAAAATGTAGAGAGATATTAATCTAAAATAAATGAATAGAGAGTGATTATCAAAATGTTATCCAAACATATTCATGCCAAGAAATATTATGCTTCATGCTATCATCTATGCAAAATTTGGCACCACACTGCTTATTTTTTTCAATGATCTTTCATGTCATAGAAATGATTCAAAGAGTCAAGCAATTAGGTAAATCCTAGAATCCTTGAGTTAGATATTTATACCTTGCTCTCATATCCTATATAAAGAAATAATATTGTTAGGTATTTTCATGTTTGTATGCAAGAGCCTCCTCATTGTTTTAACTCAATAAAATTGAGATATTGATAGGAAACCATGCATAACTTCCTAGGGGGTGATCCTAATCTCACAAAGAGATAGATAAGCAATGATCTTAATATAAAGAGCTAGTCACCTCAAAACTTCAACATCTCTTAGATTCATATATTCATTTCAATTATGAGTCATCCGACCTCCAGGGTACACAAAACTATAGTTACATGACAATGTATAGGTTCCCCTTCATGATTTATGAGTTTTCTTCCATCAAAAATACATTGAGAAAGGCCACCATCTCCTTCAAAAGAATTTTATTTGTTATATTTTCTCTTTGTAATATGGGATCGAGGATCTATTTACCAAATTTCACCTCAGTATAATTTGTTCAACCATTTTCAAGGAGAGTCAATAACAGTTTTAAGAACAGGTCATTTTAGAGGTATAAAATTGTAATTCAAGGAGTCTAAAGTATTTTGGCTCCATTGTAGTGTAAGTCAGGTTCTCTACAAGTCAAGTCTTGGCCCCTCATAAACCTGAATTCCTCTTCGAGACCAAGTCAAGTTCTTTGAATGACTCGACTTATAAAAATTTCATGAGTAGAAGTAATCCAGGTTTACAAAAAATTACTCCTTCCAATGCTTTATAGGTTTTCAACGATGCATGACTTTGGGTTTTCCAAGGAGTAAGTCTTAAATTGATTTATAAGTGATAAGCAATGAGGGTCCAAAGTGAGTAAGTAATAGGGCTTATAAAACCCTAAATGGTCATGATAGTACGTCTCAAATTTTCCAAGGTAAAACTCTTAAATTTTATAAAAGGGCATGTTCCCTTCAGAAGGATAGTTTAACTCTTTCGAAGGGCAGTTCAAATTTTTTGAAGGGTAACTCCATCCTTTAAAAGGGTACATTTACAAAGTTTTAAAAGTCTCTTACCCTTTAGAAGGGGCATTTTCAAAAATTTGAAGGGTCTTTCTTAGTAAAAGTTTCCTTTAGAAAGTTTTTTAAGGGACACTTAGTGAAAACCTGAAAGAATCGTTTCGAACATTTTGTTTAAAACAATCTTTTCTAGAAGACAAGGACAAATGAGAAGCTACCATGTGGCATGAGCTAGAGCAAAGTTGGATTGTCAAAGATAGAGGAGGACTATCCATAGGCATCCATGCCCAGTAGATCAATGACTCAAAATCACCAATTTGAGTCATTCCTTTAAGACCAATAAAAATTAAAGATAAAGCCAAAAAAATAAAAAACAACTTTTCTCCATACCATTGTGCATCATGACAAACTAAGGAGAATTAGTTGGGAACTGAAACAATACTCCAATAGGTGGCTCCATTATGAATAACCACTTTTGGTGCCATCTCCACATAGCTCTATTATGTTAAGTATTCATTGAAAAAACATCTCCAAGAGGGAAATCCAAGGGCATTTAGGATGGTGACACAGATCAATCAGAGGACCCTAATGAGTGTCATTGGAAATGATAGTTATATCTAAATATAATGAATTCTAATATAATTGATTCCTCTCCTTGGTGATAAAAGGCTTTCATCTCTCTCTTCCTTCTTTCTATATATACAACCCCTTGGCTAGTGAAAAAGGAAGCACATATTGTATGGCAAAGCCCTGGTGGAATGATTCAAGTTAGCATAAATATGTTTCCTTCAAGATATTTTTGGGTTTTTGGTCTAAGTATGCAAGGGATGTATAGAGGTAGCATGTGATGATTTTACATCCTTCTGTCCACTTTATCCCTCATACTTGAAAACAAGAGTTCTTAGTCTAACTGGTCACACAATGTGTATCCAAGTGTATTGAATTTTTACATGTGTATTACTGTCTTGAATGTGCAAATTTTGCCTTTTAACTCATTTACCTTGTGTCATTTTTTACATATCTCACCTTTACATTAAAATATTTTTGTTATAATATTTATAGTTTAGGAATGGTTTGTGTTTTTAATGTATTAAGCACTAGAATTTGACATTCATGTGGAAAATAGTTTTGGTGTATCACCACTCTTGGAATATGATTTCCTTTCCTATATATTTATAACTCTTTTACCTTTAAAAAAGTTGGTTTAGAAGAGATTGTCTTGTAGAGACATATACAGGGAGTTAGACCTTTCAATATAGAGGTCCATTTCTTCCATAGGCATACCCATAGGCTTGGAAGTGTTCCAACATTTCCCAAATCTAGGAGAGGACTAAACACTCTCTTCTAGGGTGCATGATTTGGAGATCACAGAACCCTGATGGGACCAAGACCAAATAGTGGGAAGATTGTTGGTGTCTTATCTCTTATCATATTTTGGAAACATCTAAGCAAACACCAACAATGACTCCAAATGAATTTTTGGTTTTAAGCAGCCCAGGTATCTATTGATGAAGATTTTGATCAGTCCTTATTTTTTCATGTGACTTGTGAAGTTGACATGGATGGATATGGCAAGAATCATTACTATACACCTCCCTATCATGACCCTTTCTACCCTTCTCAATAATCCTACCAAGAATACCATCCTCCCTATGAGTCATGGCAGCCTTATGGTCAACCTAGTCCTTTTTCAAATGAGTATGATGTTGTTGTATAGCCATATGACCCATCTTTGCCTTAACCTTGTCATGATGAGTCAGACAACACCATTATTTTTGAGGTATAATATGGAGATTTCAAAGCCTTTCTTGAAGAGGTTAAGCAACCCAACCACTTTTTCTAAGCTTACTACCCCTCTCATTCTCAAAATGTGTGGGTAGTTATGATAAGATTTTTAGAATTGGAAGAGCATATGATTATGCTAGATAAGTGTAATGATGAAACTCTTGGTGATTTTATGGATTGGTTAAGGTTTTCAATTGGGTTGCTAATGGACATGTGGGGGTATGTTGAATAAGAGAACCAATATGTCATTGGTGAAGGATTGTCTAGGGCTAGAAGAGCTTTTCAATTGTGGATTGATCTATTAGAGAGATGGGAAACCCAAGAGGGTATGAAAACCTAGGAGGGTATGGAACAAGTTTTAGTTATAAGAGAATCTCCAAAAATCTATGAAGAGCCTCAAGAAGACGAGGAGGATTATGAAAAATTATATCAAGAAGATTTGCTTCCTATTTCTCCTCCTATCTTATCTCTCCCTCAAGGGCCCATTCAATAAGTTTCACTTATCTCCATGTCCATCCTTGTCCACCACTCTCCATTCTCAACCCATAGACCCATATATCTCTCTCCCACCATCCCTCCCCTTGAAGAAGAGATTCTTTCAAGGGAAGCATCAAAAGAAGAAACCACCGTAGAAACCCATCTTGGTGAAGACAAGGAAAACCGTACCTCCTTGAGTGAAGAAAATCATGTTGAAGACTCTTTTGTAGCTTTCTATGAGGAATGTAACCTAGACTTGGAAGGAGGGGTATTCAGAGAAGACCCCATGTCTGATCCTGAGGATGTAGAGGACTATCTCAAACATGAAGTAAAGTGCACCATCAAGGAATACTATCAAGGTACTCCTCAAGATGTTGCAGTCTTGGAAGAATCTCATGATATCAAACTTGAAGACATAGTGATTGAGGATGACTCTATACCTCTTTCTGATTTTGAATCACCCCTCAGATGCATTGTAGCTTGAGGAACAATATCTTGATGATACCATATGTTAAGAAGAAAAGAGAGAAGAGGTAGTGATCCAGGATGTCAAGGATGATAGAGATGATTGGTAAAAGTAAATGGAGCTCTTTCAAGAGCTTAAAATCCTCTACTAAGTTGAGGGACAAGTTCATGACAAGTTGAAGGAAAGCTTTCCCATGGAAGATAATGACCAAGATTGGATAGAATATGCAGAGCTCCTTAGTGAGATTGAAGAGCTTGCAGCTGATAAGAAGCCTAATCTCATTAAGAATCCCATGGAAACCAAAAATGCAATCCTTGTTGCATCACCATTAGAGGTCAAAGTTGAAGAATCTTGTGAGGGGCCTGAAGTTGTTGAGTTACAGGGAAAGTTAATTTCTATGGCTAACTTGTCTGGAGCTGCTTGGTTCTTGTTAAACACCATGAATAAAATGGAGGCATTGATGTCAAGGATAAAAAGGTTTCATGCTTCATCCCTCACTTTATGTCATGAATCTAGGAAGGTTTCTAGCTACCCCTTTGATCTAGGAAGAAGTGTTCATCTCAATTCTCTTCTATAAATAGTATTTTAGGTGTGTGTATTCTAGTTTATTTTTGTGTTCCCTAAGTGATTTGAAGCATAAGTGTTTTTTTCTTTCCCTTTATTTGATGTGCATGTGATCATTCTAGTTGTCTATTTTTACCAAGAAGCCTGTTCAAGAATTTTTCTAAGTGCCTTATGTGTGACTCCATGCCCAATGGAAGGATTTAGGTGACTGGTCTTTGACATAGAAGGCATGCCTCCCCTCAGAATTACCAAGAATGTTGATGAAATTTCACCTTAGTATAATTTATTTAACCATTTCAAGGAGAGCTAAATAATATTTGTAAGAACATGTCATTTTAGAGGTCTAAAATGATAAGTCAAGGAGGCTAAAGTATTTTGGATCCATTATACTGTAAGTCAGGTTATCCATAAGTCAAGTGATATCCCCTCATAAACCTGAGTTACTCCTCAAGACCAATTCAAGTTATCTAAATGACTCGACTTATAAAAATTTCATGAGTAGAAGCAATCTGAGTTTATGAACCTAAATTACTCCTTCTAATGCTTTATAGGTTTTCAATATTGCATGACTTTAGGGTTTTCAAGGATTACGTATTAAATTGATATATAAGTAGTGAGCAAGGAGTGGTCCAAAGTGAGTAAGTAATAGGGCTTAAGAAACTTGAAATGGTCTTGATAATGTCTCTTAGATTTTTGTTGATGCAGAAGATTGCACCCTTGGCAAGAGGCCGAGCTCCTGCCTTCTTCATGCAATAATGGAAACTCCCCTCTCACCTGTGGGACCAGTGAAGCTAGAGGGGAGAGTCTCTAGATGAGGGATATCTCCCTCTGATGTATCATTTAGGCCCTAGTTTCTCCTACTGCTAACAAAAAATGTAAAAAAAAAGGGGGGGATGAAAAGGGAGAGAGAGATGCTGAAAACAAAGCCTAAGCCTAAAAAAGAAAGGTGGTACACCAAAAAAAATGTGATCTACTCCACCCAAACATACACTTTCCACCGAGAAATAGCTCCCATACACTTCATCTGACATGAGAAAACCTTCTACATCAGTGGGTCAGGGGTCCATGGAGATACAGGGAGGAAATAACTACTAGAGGCATTCTAAGACACACTGCAGCAGCTTATCCACTTCACCTATAATCCTCTAGGGACACTTTTGATAGACCTATAAAAGGAAACTCAAAAATGCACTAGACGTGCTGAAATCATTTTGCAAAAGCATTAAGAAAATGACTTAACATAGAATCAAAGCATGGACACATACTAAAGATGCAAAACTTAGAATGGAGGTAAAAATGATGTGTTTCGATTCAAGGTAAATTTTTGGCAGCTCTGCCTTACAAGCTTAAGAGATTTTTGGGCAGAGTTTTGCCTTAAGGCTGAGAGTGAATTCCTTCTCAAAAGAGAGGTTTACAATATATAGGAAGAGGAAGAGAACTTGGCACTTCTTGGGAAAGATTTTGGCACTCATTTTCTGTCAGTGGCCCATGTGCCTTACAAGAATTGGGAAGAACAAGACGCTCCAAACATCAATGAGCTACACCATTTGTTTGCTTGTAAGGCTGCTTCTTCAAGGTGATTACATGGTTTGTCTACTCATAAATGCAAAATGAAGAAAACTAGTTACACTGCTAGGTGTTTGTGCCTCCTAATGGTCAATTCACAGGCACTGTATCATCTTCCAAAATAACTTCTTGAATCGGTGCCTCCCAATGGTTAATTCACAGGCACTATATCATCTGCTGAAATAACTTCTTGAATCAGTGCCTCCCAATGGTCAATTCGTAGGCACTGTATCATCTACCAAAATAACTTCTTGAATCGACGCTTCCCTTTGCCACTTGGACTATCTGCCTACTCCATGCTCTTGGCACTTTTGTCTTTTCCCTGCCTTGTCTCTTCTAATTTTTTAGCCCTCAAGGGTGATCTTCTGGCGGGTCACTATGTTCCTTGGGTTGTTTTCATGATTAGTGCTTGGGCATTTAAAAACAATGGCCTTTTTGCTAGCTTAAATTTGACGTCTTTGGGATGTCACCATCCTCGACAAAAGTCATCAAGTCCTTTTTTGTGGCTTTTTTCTTCTGTAGGTTTTCTATTTTGGGCCTTTTCCCATGGACAAAAATTCTACAAGAATTGGCTGCTCTATCTTTTCTATCAGGCTCTTTGAAAGCTCTCTCTGCCCTCTACAAGGGCTTTTGGACTTGAATTTCCCTCCACAAGGGATTTTGGACCTTTGGCTGTGTCCTTCGACTGTAGGGCACACCCTTGAACCAAGTTATTGAACCAACCCATTGAACCAAAATTGGTTTAATGGTTCAATTGGTTCAATGGTTCAACCACTGCGCACCGATGCCATTGAACTAAGCCTTTTGAACTTGCCTTTAAACCGTTTAGTTGAACCACTCATTGAACTTTAACCACTGAACCAAGGCCAAATCATTGAACTAAGTGGTTGAACTGAGCCAAGGCATTGAACCAAGGCATGAACCAAAGTCGATGAACTCTGTGCTGAGCTTGGAGCGTTGAACTAAGCCCTGAAAATGAAGTGATGAACTATCGATTGAACCAGGAATTGAACCAAATGATTAGACTAGTTCATTGGTTCAACCATGCTAACTTTTCTTATGATTTTATTTAGACTAGAGCCCAAAGAAGTCTTGTAAAACCTAACACTCTCTCTAGAACTGATTCTCCATGCACCAAAAACTAACCTGCTGAGTCTGTAGAAATCACTAGAACCTTCAGAGTCCGTAAAAATTGCTAGATTCATGCAAAATTGAAAAATGAAAATGGCCTAGCATAGCAGGGGCAAAAGGTGATTGATTTTTGGCCTGTTGGGCAAAAAATGGTCAACAAATTGGTGACTCCTAGGGGAAGCATGCCTACTATGCTTAAAGACTAGTTACCTTGCAGTCCATTGGGCATGGAGTCAGATGCAGCTTGAACAAAGTTAACAATAGCCCCAAAAGATCCAAGAATCAAACACGAAGCCTCTTACCCCACATGCAAAGCAAAACACACAAGGCTAAAAAACACTACCTGTGTAAACTACACTTATGGAAAGTAGGAAAGAAACTGAAAGCAAACTACTATATATAGCTAATCAGGAATATTTGCTTCCCCCTGGATCAAAGGAAAAATTTCTTAAGTCCCCTTCCTAGAAAGAAGACTTATGGTGGTAGGCAAGTAGCTGAATGAAAAGGAGATTTGGTGACTTGCTCCTCTTGCCTGTCACTTGGTTTGGCTGGTATCCAAGTGGATCAGATTCAAACATGCCTCCAACATACATGTATTCTTCTTGTCCTTGGAGGCTTGTTTAATGCTGGTCCTTCATGCTGGTGCTCTTCACCAAGAAATTTGTGGCTGTTGGCTCATTACCATAAGCCCTTTGATATGCACATTCCCTCTACAATGCATCATGGCCTGACTTGTTTCCTTTTGCCTCACTGAAGATCCTGTCAGACTCATCCTCTACTTCTTTTTGGCCTTCTTGAAGAAGGGGGACTGTGGTGATGTCTGAAATGGACTCACAAAATGATTGCTCATCCCATAGAACATCGCCTCTTTGTTCAAAGCTTTCTTCTTCAAGGCATTCCTCCAAGAAGACATACCTCTCCTTTTCCTCCTAAAAGATCAGGGTCTCTAGATGTTCAAAGGTATCCTCCTGATCCTCCTCCAACTCTAGCTCCTTAGCATAGTCGTACTCCTCATCGAAGCAACAAGGAAGTTCATCAAACAAGGGGGGAGAGAGCTCACCATGCTTTTGTTCCTCTTCATATTTCTGGAACATCTACATATATGCATGCCCTGAGTCTTCTCCATTGCTGATGAGGTCTTCACAAGGAGCCTCCATGATGATTCTACCTTCATTGTCGCTCATGATAGCCTCTTGAAGAACTACAAATTGGATCTTCTACTCCTCACCTACCTCTTACAAAATAGGTTCCTCCTTGAGAAAGGATGGAGTGGAGAAAAAATGTGGAAGAGGAGGCAGTCTTTGAGCTAGAATCAAATGATTCTCCTCTTTCCACATGGTCAGCACTTCATCTATATCAGGTGTGCCCTGATAGCTCTCTTGGAAGTGTGTAGATGGGGTGTGTTCAGACATGGAATATGCTATTTGGTCTGAGCCATCCTTCACAAATTCACTGAGGAATCTCTCTCTGGATTCCAACTCTATAATTCTCCTGGCTAGATCTTCTTGGAAGAGCTTTTCCTAGAGGTCATCAACATTATCATGAGTAGGAGCAACTTTAGCTTCTTCAAGGTTTTGAGAAAAACCTTGCTTCTCCTCCTTCCTACCCCATGATTCTACTATTTTCCCCTAGTTCAAGATCTTGGAATTGGAATTTTGCTCATGTGAATAGGTAGCAACTTTGTTTTGTCCAAGGTCCTAGAGCTCCTCTGCAAGGTCTGGAAGCTCTATCTCTCTTTCAAGAAGTAGTCTCATCCTAGCCTCTAAATCTTCAATTTGCTTGGCTAGATTATCCTAAAAGAGTCTTTCTTGGAGGTCACCAGCATCATCCTCTTCAAAGCTCTGGGCTAGTTCCCAGCATTCCTTCCCCCAACTTGGAATCTACACATCGTGTTGAAAAACTTAGGGAGGTTGAGGAATGCTAGGAAGAGACTGTTGATGCACCAGAAGAGTCTCTAGAAGAGGGACGTGCTAGCTAGTGGTATTCCCCTAATGGAAGATTCACGATCAGAGGAGTTTAGAAGGTTCATCTCCATGGGAGGTTGTTCTAATGCCCTCTGGTGTTAGAAAGCTAGGTGCATGGGATTGAGAGCAGATGCGTCAGATGAGCTGGAGTGGGTGAGTGTTATCTGATAGAAAGGATTTGGTGCAAAAGAGGGGGATTTCTTTAGAATAGGAGTGGGTACACAAGGCTAACTACCTTGAATAAATGGATTTCTCCATTTTTCTACCTCCTCCTCCATGGATTGTAGTGCCTGAGCTTGCCTAAATAAACACTCCTCTTTATACATCATCTCCTGCTGATAACCGTACTACTCCTCCAGTCTGTTAATCTCCATTGTTTGCCTCTCAAACTCCAGTGCCACCTCCCTTATCATTGCAAGGCAACTAGGAGAGTTGTTTGAGGGGATTGCATAAATATCTAGAGCTTGATCATAGTCATATGAAGGAATACCAGGTCCATGATTCTGTGCAAAATAATTATACATATAAAAGTAAGATTTTTGATGGCACCAGGTTGCTTAATTAACAGATTCAACTCAGAGTCACCATTGGTGTTTGATGCAAAGCCTCCAAAGGCTGGTTAGTTAAAGAACACACCAAACATTCTTTAACTCTTTGGACACATCTTGTCCTAGTTGGTCCCACCAGGCATACCAAAAACTGTTGACGCAAAAGATTGCACCCATGGTAGGAGGCCAAGCTCCTGCCTTCTTCACGCAACAATGGAAACTCCCCTCTCACTTGTAGGACAGGAAAAGCTAGAGGGGAGAGTCTTTAGATGAGGGTTAGCTCCCTCTGATGTATCATTTAGGCCCTACTTTCTCCTAATGCTAATAAAAAATGTAAAAAAAAGGGGGGATGAAAAGGGAGAGAGAGATGCTGAAAACAAAGCCTAAGCCTAAAAAATAAAAAGGTGATACACTAGAAAAAATGTGATCTACTCCACCCAAACATACACTTTCCATTGAGAAACAACTCCCATACACTTCATCTGACATGAGAAAACCTTTTGCATCAGTGGGTCAAGGGTCCGTGGAGATATAAGGAGGAAATAACTACTAGAGGCATTCTGAAACACACTGCAGTAGCCTATCCACTTCACCTATACTCCTCTAGGGACACTTCTAATAGACCTATAAAAGGAAACTCAAAAATGCACCAGACATGCTAAAATCATTCAAAAGCATTAAGAAAATGAATTAACATAAAATCAAAGCATAGACACATACTAAAGATGCAAAACTCAGAATGGAGGTAAAAATGTTGTGTTTCGATTCAAGGTAAATTTTTGGCAGCTCTGCCTTACAAGCTTGAGAGATTTTTGGGTAGAGTTTTGCCTTAACGCTGAGAGTGGATTCCTTCTCAAAAGAGAGGTTTACAATATATAGAAAGAGGAAGAGAACTTGGCACTTCCTGGGAAAGATTTTGGTGCTCATTTTCTGTCAGTGGCCCATGTGCCTTACGGGCATTGGGAAGAGCAAGCCACACCAAACATCAATGAGATGCACCCTTTGTCTACTTGTAAGGCTACTTCTTCAAGGTGATTACATGGTTTGTCTACTCATAAATGCAAAATTAAGAAAACCAATTGCATTGCTAGTTATTTTCACCTCCTAATGGTCAATTCACAGGCACTGTATCATCTACCAAAATAACTTCTTCAATCAGTGCCTCCCAATGGTCATTTCACAGGCATTGTATCATCTGTTAAAATAACTTCTTGAATCGGTACCTCCCAATGGTCAATTCACAGGCATTGTATCATCTACCGAAATAACTTCTTAAATTGGCGCTTCCCTTCACCACTTGGACTATCTACCTGCTCCATGCTCTTGGCACTTTTGTCTTTTCCCTGCCTTGTCTCTTCTACTTTTTTAGCCCTTAGGGGTGATCTTTTGGAAGGTCACTGCATTCCTTGGGTTCTTTTCATGATTAGCACTTGGGCATTTAAAAACAATGGCCTTTGGCTTAAATTTGATAGCTTTCAAGACGTCACCGTCCTCGGCAAAAGTCATCGGGTCCTTTTTTGCAACTTTTTTCTTCTATGGGTTTTCTAATTTGGGCCTTTTCCCATGGACAAAAAGTCCACATAAATTGGCAACTCTATCTTTTCTATCGGGCTCTTTGAAAGCTCTCTCTACCCTCCATAAGGGCTTTTAGACTTGAACTGCCCTCCGCAAGGGCTTCTGGACCTTTAGCTATGTCCTTTGGCTGTAGGGCACACCCTTGAACCAAGCCATTGAACCAAAATTGGTTCAACGGTTTAACCACTGCGTGTCGATGCCATTGAACTAAGCCTTTTGAACTTGCCTTTGAACCGTTCGGTTGAACCACTTGTTGAACTTTAACTACTAAACCAAGGCTGAAGTGTTGAACTAAGCCAAGGCATTGAACTAAGGCATGAACTAAAGTCGATGAACTATGCGTTAAGCTTGGAGCATTGAACCAAGGCCTGAAAATGAAGCGATGAACTACCGATTGAACCAAGCGTTGAACCAAATGATTGGATTGGTTCATTGGTTCAACCATGTCAACTTTTCTTATGATTTTATTCATACTAGAGCCCCAAAAAGCCTTGTAAAACCCATCACTCTCTCTAGAAATGATTCTCCATGTGCCAAAGACTAACCTGCTGAGTCCATAGAAATCACTGAAACCTGCAGAGTCTGTAGAAATCACCAGATTCATGCAAAATCAAAAAATGAAAATGGCCTAGCACAACAGGGGCAGAAGGTGACCAATTTTTGGCTTGTTGGGCAAAAAATGGTCTAAAATTTCCCAGGGTAAAATTATTAAACTTTTTTGAAGGGAATGTTCCCATTAGAAAGGCCCATTTAATTCTTTCGAAGGACAGTTCAACTCTTTCGAAGGGTAGTTCAACTTTTCTGAAGGGCAACTCTATCCTTTTGAAGGGTACATTTCTAAATTTCTAAAGGTCTTTTACCCTTTAGAAGGGGAATTTTCACAAATTCAAAGGGTCTTTCTTAGCAAAAGTGTCATTCAAATTTTTTTTGAAGAGACACTTAGTGAAAACTTGAAAGAATTATTTCAGAGATTTTGTCTAAAACAATCTTTCCAAAAAGACAAAGACAAATGAGAAGTTATCATGTGGCATGAGCTAGAGCAGAGTCAGATTATCAAAGATAGATGGAAGATGATCCATAGGCATCCATGCCCAACAAATCAACAACTCAAAATCACCAATTTGAGTCATTCCTTGAGGACTAATCAAAAAGGAAAGACAAAGCCAAACAAAATAAAAACAACTTCTCTCTATGCCATTGTACATCATGACAAGCCAAGGAGAAGCAGTTGGGTTCCAAAATAAATATCCAATAGGTGGCTCCATTAGTAGTAACCATTTTTTGTGCCATATCCACATAGATATATTCTATTAAGCATCCATTGAAAAAGTATTTCCAAGTGGGAAATCCAAGGGCATTCAAGAGGGTGACATGGATAAATCAGAGTGCCCTAATGAACATCATTGGCAAAGATAGTTACAGCTAAAGACAATGGATTTCAACAAAATTAATTCTTCTCCTTGGTGTTGAAAGGATTTCCTCTCTCTCTTCCTTCTTGGTATATATATAGCCCCTTGGATAGTGAAAAAGGGATCATGCAATGTATGGCAAAGTCTTGCTAGAATGATTTAAGTTCTGCCTTTAAGAATTTAGCATAAATCTATTTCTTTCAAGATTTTTCTAGGTTTTTAGTTTGAGTGTGCAAGAAATGTATAGTGGTATCATGTGAGTATTTTCCATCATTCTTCCCACTTTATCTTTCATACCTGAACAAGATTTCTTAGTCTAACTGGTCATACAGTGTGTATCTAAGTGTATTGAATTTTTACATGTGTATTACTATCTTTAATATGCAAATTTTACCTTTCATCTCATTTAACTTGTGTCATTTTTACATATCTCACCTCTACATTGAAATATTTTTGTTAAAATATTTAGAGTTTGGGAATGGGTTATGCTTTTGATATATTGTGCACTAGAATCTGACATTCATGTGGAAAATAGTTTTGGTGTATCACTAGTCTTAGAATAGGATTTCTTTTTCTATAAATTTCTAACTCTTTTCCCTTTAAATAAGCTAGTTTATCAAAGATTATCTTGTAGAGACATATACTAGGAGATAACCCTTTCAATCTATAGGTACATTTCCTCCATAGGCATTCCCACAAGCCTAGAAATGTTCCAACATTGCCCAAATCTGGGAGAGGACTGAACACTCTCTTCTAGGGTGAAAGATTTGGAGATAATAGGACCATTATGTTTTTAAACTCTCTCACTATTACAAGATAATAGGATAGTTAATTTTCCTCTTTATATATTCTCTTGGCTCT
>JARHVA010000200.1:6635000-6762500 GCA_037957365.1 Torreya grandis | reverse complement strand
AGGGGTTATGTGAGTGAAACAATTTTGTTTCATTTAGATGGCTATGATACTCCATTCAAAATATGGGATATGTTGAAGGGTTTGTTTGGGAAAGTAGATCACTTAAGAGCCATGTAGGTTGATGTGGAGATTACTTCACTCAATCTGGATGACTTTGCCTCTATTATAGACTACCTCACTAAGCTTAATCATTTTTTAACATAGTTGGAAGGGAGTGGATGAGATAAAAATGATGAAGAGTGTGTGTACTTAATTTTGTCTAAGTTGAGTGGTCCATTCCAATTCTTTGCTTCTATCTTTTTCTATAGTATGGATGCCTTAGGTACCACATTCAAAATGTCATATCTAGAGCTGTTTTGTGAGAGAATTATTAGGAAGGAATCCAAATTATCTCACCTTTAATCTTCCACCTCTAAAAAAACATTAGTAGCATCACATCCTAAGAACAAGGGGAAAACTAAGAGTAAGAATAAAAATACGCTTCATCTCAAAATGCACCTAAGCCCAACACTAACATGTATAAACCCAAATCATCTTCTAAATCTAAAGAATAAGTCTACCCTATCTTACTCTTATTGTGGGGAGACTGGTTATGAAGAGTCTAGGTGTTTCAAAATAATACAAGCCTTAGAGGATGCCATTAGAAAATACAAGATTTCTATCTCCACTCCTCCATCTCATGAGCATGGGAAAGAGCTTAATGTTGTTAGGAGAGCATAGTTACCTTTTTCACATAGTTGGGTTATATAATCTAGTGCTTCACACCATATGAATTCTTCCAAGGAGTCCTTTGCATCTCTTGGTTTGAGTTCTACTTTAAACATTGAGGTTGGATATTGTTTCTTCATTTCTATTAAAGGGAAGGGTGAGATACACCTAGATGGTGGTTGCATCAATGATTAATTATATATTCCAGACATAACCACCAATCTACATTCACTTTATCAAATTTGCCATTTGGTCAGGGCAAGACAATTACTTTCACAGACATAGTGTTGAAGTTTAAGCTTTGTTAGAGCCATAAACACTTATTGCACAGGGTGTTGTTGATTATAGTTCTTGATTCTATTATTTTGAGGGTTTTGATGATACTCCTCATATAGGGATGTTTTTAGTTTCTCATGAATATTTTAAGAGTCAACTTTGACATGAAATTTTTGGACACCTAAAATACATATATTTGAAAGAGTTGAACACTCACATTATGGTAGAGGGTCTTCCTACAATTTCATGTCTTGATGGAGTTTGCCTTGGTTGTGGATTGGAAAAAAAACATCAGGATCCATTTCCTAAGGGTATGTCCATGATAGCTTCTTCACCACTTGAGATTATGCATAGTGATTTGGTGGTCTTTCTTACTCCTTGTTTCAACAGATCTAAGTATGCACTTACTTTCATTGATAATTTTTTGAGGTGTACTTGGGTGTATTTCCTCAAGTACAAGAGTGATGTCTTTTATCACTTCAAAGTCTTTAAGGCTTTGGTCAAGAAATAGTCTTCTAATTGAATCAAGAAGCTTCATATAGATAATGGTGGGGGGAGTACTTCAATCAAGATTTTTCTAATGTTTTGGTAGTTCATGGTATTGTTCACCAACATTTTGTTTCACATATTCCAAAACATAATGGATTAACAAAAAAGAAGAACCAAATTTTGAAGATGTCTAACTGCATGATGCATTCATGGTATTTACCTCGTATTTGTCGAGTATAGGTTGTTAATTATGTGAACTAAATTTAGAACTACACACCACATCGAGCACTTGAGCATATGACTTAAGAGGAAGCTTGGTCTAGAACCAAGCCTGATGTCTCATTTTTCCTAGTCTTTGGGAGCCTTGTTTGGGCATTTGTACCAAAGAAGAAAAGGAAAACATTGGATAACAAGAATAAACCTTTGAATTTTTTTAGGTAATGAAAGGACATGAGAGCTTATCATCTCTTAGATCATGATACTCATGATCATTTTCTAACACATCTATAGTTTGATGAAAATTTCACATATCATGCTTCTTCATCTTCTTTCATGCCTTATTCTTCTTGTTTCGATGATTCACCTCCTCTTGAGGATTCATTATTTGAGAAGTTAGTTTAGGATATTCTTGAGGTGATTATAGAGGATGAGGATCCTATTCACACTAATTTTTCCACTATTCCTAGGCGGGATCGTACTACATTTTTTGAGGCAACATCTTTCATACAAGATCTTCCACTTACTCAACATAGTCATGCACATTTTATGAGTACTAAATATTTATGTCAAGTAGTCTCTAGGGATCCAAAGTATTTTTCAAAAGCTCGTGGGATATAGGAGTGGGATGATGTGATGATAGATGAGTATTCTTCATTGAAGAAGAACCACACTTGGGATTTGGTCACTCTTCCTAACGAAAACAAAATTGGTTAGGTAAAAGTGAATTTACCATACTAAGTATGAAACTAATGGGTCCATTGATAATTATAAGGCATATCTTATTGCAAAGGGATTCCAACAAGTCAAAGGTATTGACCATTCAAAGACTTTTGTACTTATCACCAAGATAGAATATGTTTGCCTTGTACTTTCACCTTCTGTATCATAGGTTTGGCTAGTGTATCAAATGGATGTTAATAGTGATTTATTGCATGGAAACTTGCATGATAAAATCTATATGGAGTAGCCTCCTAGGTTTTTACATGATTCTTATCTTGTTTGTTGACTTAGGAGGTCTATTTACAGTCTCAAATAGGCCTCTCAGGCTTGTTATGAGAAAATGAATTCATTTATTCTCTCCACTAGCTTTGTTTATTGCCAATCCGATCCCACAATAAATTGGGGAGGACATTGTTATTCTGGTCTTGTATGTTGATTATATGCTTCTCATAGACAATTCTTCATCTCAAATTCAGACTATTCCATAGGCATTTTTAGCACATTTCTACATGACTGATGTGGTCTTCTAAATTTCTTCCATGGTTTACAGATTTCACAGTAAGATACAAGGATTTATTTGAGTTAATATAAGTATACCCTTGATATTCTTCAACATTTTGGCATGGATGATTGCAAGCTAAGTCCTTCTCCTTTTCAGTTTGGAGTGACTCTTACTACCTCTTGTAATATTCCACTTTGTGATCTTACATTGTATAGGCAAATGGTTGGGAGTCATATGTATTTGACCTGTATTCACCCTGACATTTCATTTAGTTGGGATTGTATATAGGTTTGCACATGACCCTCATGACAATAATTGACATGATTCCATGAGGATTTAATGATATCTACAAGGCACTACTCATTTTGGATTACACTACACTAGGGGTTCTACTCAATTGGTTGGATATAATGATTGAGATTGGGTAGGTTCTTTTATTGATAGACATTCCACTTCTGGCTACATATTTTGTCTTATTTATTCACCTATTACTTGGTTGTACAAGAAGTAGTAGGTTGTTGCACTATCATCTACAAGGACTGCATACAAAGCAACAGTTATAACAAGTCAATAGATTCTTTGGATTCATAAGTTATTGATAGATTTTGGCTTTACACAGGATTCACTCGCTATACTTTGGTTTGACAACTAGAGTCCAATTCAAATATCTCACAACTGAGTTGAGAATCAAAAAAATAAGTACATTAAGGTACATATACACTTCATTCATCAAAATATTTAGGATGAAGTTCTTAGCTTGGAGTACATTCTGGCTCAACAACAAGTTACAAACATCTTCACAATGCCTTTTGCATCACCTCATTTCCTTGAATCATGTGTAATGCTTGGGGTTTCATAATTTATCCTTAGAGGGTGTTCATGAAGACATATTCCTTCATTTCATGATACATATCATACATGATTACCTTATGAGGCTTAGTTTTTGGGACTCATATAGTGGATATGCCACTATTGTTTTTTGTTATTGTTAGCCCCTAGCTTCACTTAAGGGGGGTTAGAGCATGTATTTTATGTATTTCTTACATTTACTAGTGTATTAGCTAGCTATTTCATATATTTTTGAGGATTTATTCCACATTGGTTAGTTAGGCTAGTTCTATGTTTTGCCTTGCCTACTTATGCAAGTGCTTTTCTTTGAACTAGCATATCTTATTTTTGAATAACACTTGACTTACATTGTTTTGTAATCAATTGTCTGTAGCTTCATTGTGTGATATTTTTGGTGTTATCACTTCTGAATCTTGGGTTGGAATGCTTGTCCACCATTCCTAACAGATGGATCATCCATTCTTTGGGTGGTAATGAGAACTATAATATCCATCTTAGGAATTGTATCACTTAAGGTAGTCCCATGGGCAAAGAAACTCGAAAGGGATTTATCTTTAAAATTTATTTCTCACTTAGGTCCCTATCACCATTATGAGAACATTAGTAGATAATATTATCTATAAGGGCATATTATCAAAATGCATTTGGTTTGGGATGGCAATGGGTTTTGATCTATGATATCTCTCAACTCTCAGTCTCTATGGTGGTATCTAGTTCTTACTTCATGAGTTTAATTTTCCCCTTGTGCCCTAGATTAAAATGAATCACATTTTTAGATAAGGAATAAAATTAATCTCAAGCCTCATTTATGATTAAACCTAGTACTAGGTTCCTTTACATTTATTATGCCATTAGTTCTAGTTATAATCTAGTGATCGATAGTCCATCAGATAAATTTAGAATAGCATGCTTAGTATCAATCTTCACAAGATTGATACATGTAAACTCCCTCTAGATGGTGGATTGATATGAAGTGGCTTTTGGAGAACCAATTTGATCAATATATACCCAAGTTAGGTTTTTAACTTCTCTCTCCATAGTGTTCTCATGTGGAAGTTGTTAATTCCAAATGGAAAGTTAACTTTAATAAAATTATTTAGTGAAGAAGGTAAATGTAGTGCAAAGGTTAACATTATTTTTCACTGGTGATTGGATCTAGGTTAACACATATCAATTGGTAAATGCAATGCAAATGTTTTTTTAATTATTCATTGGTTCTTTTGAAAAGTATTGAAAAAATTGAGTTATCAAAGCATAGGAAAACCCTTGAATTTGGGAAATCAGTCTAAATACACCAAGATAAATGTCATTAGAATAATGATTATCCATTGAAGTGATTTTGACATTACCTAAACTTTCTCACAAAAAATAATAATCTAGTTAATTACATCACACAAATATACGACTAGTTTGTAATTAAGTTAATTTGTCATTGCTAAGATTATAAAACAAGGGTAATTTATAATGCATTATATTTTTATCAAAAAAATTGTAATCGAAAAAGAGATTAAAGGGTGAGAAGCAGTTAGAGATATAGACGGCGAGAAGTCCAAAACATTTCTCACCTCTCAACAAATAATTATTTTACTTATGTATTAAACAAGTTCTCTTATTTTATAGTTATTATTATTAAACAAGTTCTCTTATTTTTTTTTAATTGGATAGGGTAAACGCTTTTGACCAAAGCTATGAACCAGTTCTGAGACACAACTAGGGTCCTAGTCCTTACACAAATAGAAATGCTAAAGCAATGAAGAATCAAACAAAAACACCAAAGCTGACAAAACACCTCCCACTAGGGGGACAAACCTCTACTAAGAAAGGCAAGAAATAATTACAAGTCGTCAAACTTCTGCCAAAAGGCAATGAAAGGATCAAAGAAAGAAGTGAAGCAAATTCTACAAATCTTCTACAAAACTATAGTAGGAGAAATTATGAAAAAAAAAAACTCGAGAGTAGAAGCCAATTGAAAGAAGATCAAACAAGAGTGCCACAACCCTCAACTACAAGCTAGGTCTTGTCTTCTCTCATGCCTTGATAGAAGGTCCTTCAATGGCCATTGAGATCCATCTCTCACCAATTATTCCACCTTTCCATCTTAGAGCAACTACCTTTCTTGTTTGTAGTAGTGCCCACATCGGCATTGAGTTTATCGACTCGCATAGGGGAAGGGACAAGAAACTCAACACATGCATGCGAGAGTGGGGTTGGTGAAGAAGAAGAGACATGGTGCAAAGTTGGAGCTTTCCAAGCAGGGAAGGAAGGCTTATCGGGCAAATAGGGCAGGGGAAGTTGAACCCTGGTACAAGACCTCATGATTGCATCACTTAAAATTCTGGGCAAGAGGTCCTTCCTCCAAGACAACAAAGAGGAGGAAGGGGGAGACAAATGGACCGCAAACAAACAAGCTGCCACATTATGACCTAGGAGGTTGTACCAAAAATAACAGAACATAAGGCCTTTGTAATTGAGGAATTAAGTCCCTTGCCCCTAGAAAGAAAACAAAATCACCGATTGAAAAATATGTTGAAAAATATTGGTGAGGGCACAAACTCTCACAAATTTGTCAAACAACGAACTCCAATCGATTTTCACAAAAAAATCTACTTTGTTAACAAACTCTCAAAGATTTATTAAACAACAAACTCCAGCCAATTTTCACCCAAAAAAAAATCTACTTTGTTAATCACTGGATTGATAAGGTCATCCTTCCTCAAAACTGACAGCAGATAATAAAATCTGATCCAAAGGGCAGCAAAAATAGACTTCGTAAAAATGACTACTACAAAAGTTTTCTTAAAAGGACTTAAACATGCATAAACTCCGAGAAAATATCAAAATGTGCATTGAAAGTTTTAAATTGAAAATTCGACGTTAAATGTAGTCATGTCAAGCGTTAACAACCTTGACTACAACTTGCTGTCGACCAGATGAACAGTAAACTAGATCAATCTTTCAACATTATTTTTCACATTAAGAAAATTTCAAACAAATCATTTTCTTCACTGTAGAATGAAAACTAGATTCTGTTATTGTCGGTACAAAGGAGATTTAAAAAAAAATAAAATTAAACCCCTTTCTTTTAATTTATTACACTAGTTTTTTATTTTATATTTTATTATTTGAAGTAATTTTCATTTTATTAACATTTAATTTATACATTTCTTATTATTTTTCTATTTTTTTAAAGATTCATTTAAATCATATTTTGGCTTATTTGTTTATAGTAGGTGGAGAGCTTTTAAGAAGTAGAAGATATCTATCGTATATTTTAAACGTATATGTTAAAATATTAATTTTGAAATATTCTTTTTGAATTTAGTAATCTGACATTACAAATCCGTATTAGGTCAAAATATTAACTATTGTTTGAGTTTGAATGAATGAAATGACAAACATGACAAGAATTGAATTTAAAGCATAGATTGAATTTTGAGCTTTGTATCAGTCAGATATGCAACAGCCATATGAAGAAAAAGAATAACATAGAAGTAAGAGAGAATATAATATAAGAAAAAAAGAGAATAGAAGAAGACAACAATAGTTAGAACATAGTGCAACAATGTTAAAACAAAGCAAACTATTAAAGTGCTCTTAAGGTTTTAAAAATAAGAGGAGCAACATGTGTGACAAAATTTTAGTTGTGATATCTTATATTACTCAACACTTATAGGTATAAAAGGTGAAATAATTAGTTCTTTGACATAGTCAATTAGAATAAGTTTGTAATCAATAAATTTGAGCATAACATGTTAATGTTCTTTTAAAGCGATCACATTTAAAGATATATTTTTATCATGTTATTAAACTGTCATTTTTAAAATTATGATTTCTTTGTCATTTCATGTTAGTTGTCTATCCCAATCAACATACTTGAATTATCTATGCTACTATTCACTTGTAGTGGTCATATTTAAAAGTAGTTTATGTCTCCGTTCCTAATCTTGAACTTGCACAATCACTTTGCTTATTTATTTTTATTGTTTGATATTAAAAACAGTCAACAAAAAATTATTTGAGAGTTAAGAATACTTCTTATTTATCATTTTTCAAAAATAACAGTTTTATATGTTCAGCGATTTGTCAAAATCAAAATTGTTAATGTTTATACATTTTTAGTACTCTTATATTTCTAGGTTTACACCTACAATCACATAAATAATTATTTTTTCAATAAAAAAATAAAGTAGACATAATGTTGTGATGGACCTTCAAACATGATGAATTGGACGAAAGTGTTTTCAATATTAAAAGTATTAATTAATTTTTTGTACATATATAAAGTTTAAAAAGCCTAATGGGAGTCGGTTATAAAATATCAATTAATGGGTTTCAATTAACCTGAAAAGCTAACCTAATAAACAAACTAAATAACTAAATAAACAAACTACAACTTTGGATCATAAAATGATTCAACAAACTCCCCCTTAATCCAAAGGGATGTGAAAGATGAAAGAACTAAAGTAATGACTGTGAAGTCATCAAAAAAATTATAAAACAATTGTAACTGGTGTATTGTACCTCTTTGTACTAATAAAAACTAATGTCGTTGTATAAATAAGACTGGCCTAAAAGTTATGGCATAAATGGTTTATAAACACAATCAAGATCTGCTCATCCTCTATGATCATCATACCACTCATACCCTATGATCATTGTAATGTATTATAGTAGAACCACATCAAACCCTGCCCAACTACATCAATCCACATAAGGTTCTACATAAAAATCTGTCTAAATGACCATCATGTGTTGTGTATGGCATATCTCCCTAATGTCCAACAAATGTTGACAATATTTGCTTAACACTAAATGTGCTAACAACCTTCATCAACTCATACTATCATCGATGATTAATAAAAAACTAACCAATGATATATCTTCTTCCCTATCAAGCAAAAGGTGAGAAATTGTGCATCAAGAAAAATAAAATCAAATAATCATGTTTATTGCATGTCATGATTATCAAGTATAGAAAGCTAAAATTGGAAGAAAACAATAACACAAGCCAAAAAATACTATTAAAATATAACCGTCTTGATCCTAGTAGTTCACACAAGACGGGTAAATCAATGATCACTAAAAATAGGTTGTTAGGTCCATCGAGACCATAAATATCGACCATATAGGATGCCTCTTAATCAGAAGAATTGTCAAAATACCCTGAATAGCTAGAATAACCAAAATATTTGCTGCTAAAATGATCCATACAATTGGCTTCATCTTTCTTTTTGTGTAGAGAGAGAGGTAATTGAGGACATATATATGTAATATGTCTAATACCACCACATTTAAAACATATGAGATCTTTCTTATGTCATTGAGATTTAGAAGAAGCTAAATAACTGGAAAAACCATTGGATTGAAAGGAGTACTTATGGTGATGTTTATGTTTTCAAGATCCCAGAGAGTACCTGTGATAATGTTGTGGAGACTATCTAGAATGATGTGGAGAGTGTCTTGTTGAATGTCTCAGAGAGTGCTTTAGAGAATTTTTCTAAAACTGCTTCTATATGTGACGATGATCTCTATGATGTGACTTTGTCTTTGTATAGTGATATTATTTAGTATATTGACTATTGATCTTTAAAAACTATTATTTATGCTGAGTTAACAATTCAAATAGAATCAAATGTTGCACCACTAAGCTACAAAATTTCAATAAAATTAGTGTAAGAAGAAAGAATGTTATTCATAGTTATGGATATGAGTATGCCATCATCAATTTTACCTCCAATAATACAATACTCTTGTTTCAGAGTTTTCGTGTGAGAGAGATATTTAGATACATTTTTTTTAGTTCTAATATTATTATTAAGTAACTACATTAAGAGATCAATCTTTTTTATAAGCATATTTTTTCATACATATCTTTTAATGCTTTCCATGCTTTCCATGCATTGCTTTTAATGGCTTCAATGTGGACAATTACCTAAGCTGAACATGATTATTTTCAGAAAGTAAGGGAACGTTTATCTTGTTTTTAAAACTCAAGTAATTTTACGATTTCAGTGGGTGGTGTGATATCATTTTCCATTATTTCTCACAAATCATTAAAAATAAGCTTGTTTTCCATATTTATTAACCATTTCTTGTAATTTTGTACGTGTTAATCAGTCGTTTTCAGATATCAGACTTACAATTTTAGTTATGGTGCTAAATAAATAATCAAAATTGATAAAGTGAGTGCTATTGAAGTTTTTCCTTTACCTACAAAATAAATTTTGATTACAAATATTATGAGACTTGTCAAAAAATAATGTAATAATGACACCTTATATCTCATTTTACACCCTTATTTATTCTTTTTTAAATACAAAATATGTCAACAAAAGAAATTTGACTAAGGAGAGTTTGGAACCTTATATCTCTCCTTCACAAGTTACTAACAAAATATAATTGACTGATTTGCCTTTAATTTATTTGTGTAAATAAAGGTAACATATGCTTTTTAACTTTATTTTTTTGATGAAAAATAAATAATAAAAAAATATAGATATGACAAAACTTGTACCAAATGTTTTTTCTACATTGCATAAAATATTCACAGAATTTTGTTACTGTGCGTTTTATTCTAGTTGGGATCTTTGTTTTGTGTAGCCCATAATGACTTTAGAGCTTTGAAAACTTTAATGTTTTATTTTAGCATGCCTCAACATCTCAACATATGTTTTTCAATGATTCTAAATCTCTCTCCTGTTTACCAAAAGGTGATGACCAAAGCAACCTATATGAGGGCTCATGCAAACAATTAGTTTAATCACTATCCATAATATAATCATTTCATCTATCTAAGACATTGATCACTCTCTAGTCATAGATAGTTGGGTTTCTTGGTTCTTATTTTTCTCACTTTTTAGACCCCATTTTTATTGGAGTTCTTGAAGTTCTCCATGGATTTTAACACTCCTGGTGTTAATGAAAATGGTTAAACATAAGGGTTGGCATCTAAATAGAATTAGAGAACATCAAAGTTGTCCATAGATATAAAATGAAGATATGGAGGCTTGACAATAGTGATGTACTATGTTACTTGTGTTGCTTCCTCACTTGATCTCTCTAATTTTGTACTTGATTTGCACTCACTTCAAATTCATCTACCACATATACTAAAATATCTAATCCTCCTCCTATGTGTCTCTGATACCACTGATGGACCTTCAAATAAGAGAAATTTGACAAAAGTGTTTTTAATATTAAAAACATTAATTATTATTTTTTACATATGTAATCTTTAAAAATCCTTATAGAAGTTGGTTATAGAAACCCAACTAATGGGTCTCAATTAACTTGAAAAACTAATCTAATAAACAAACTAAATAATTAAAAAAACAAACTATAACTTTGGATTATAAGATAAGCCAACATGCTGAAAATTATTAGAACATTTAATTTTAAATGGCTTATTATTCATTACACTTGGTATAATAATAATAATAATAATAATAATAATAATATTATTATTATTATTATTATTATTATTATTATTATTTGAAAATCTCATGAAAATAAATAATATTTAATTTATGTTTATTTAATAATGACCAAATTTAAATTAAATGGGTTCTTGGGATGGTTGGACCCATTGATTACAACGGTCACGTCTCTTCAAGTTTTATTATAAAATAATATTTATCTCTATTGTTCAAATAACTTGATGCATTTAAATTTGATATATTTTTAGGTGAAAAAGAGTCTCTTCAAAATTTTAGTGTATTTATGTATATTATTAAATAAACATAAATAGTTGCATGTGTAATTTACTTTAATGCAACTATTATATATATATATATATAATAGTTGCATGTGTAATTTACTTTATTTTTGAAAATAGTTTAAAAAATATTTAAAAAGGTTAATTTTTTTTAACTATTCTTATATTAGTGTATTTTTGTGACATCCTATTTTATTGTAATATTTCAAAATTTTATGATTTTATCTAGTATTAAACTGAAAAACTATTGTGTTTATAGTTTAAATTTATTTTATTATTAAATAAAGTTAAAATTCAAACTAAAAGGTTTTTTTTCAAATATTTGGTTAATATCTTGTTTAGAGGGAAGCAATAGCTTCACCTCATTTCTATTTGGATTAATCCCAAATGTTTAATGTAAATAACTATAATATATAGAAAATTCATGTTAAAGTTGACTTCATGTCTCAAAAAATTTAGAATATTGTCATTGGAACTGAATTTTTTTTTTGAACGACATGTGATCCCTAAACTTACCAATGCATTTCAACAAAAATCATAGGAAGCTATATCCATTATCTTATGAAGTGTTAAGGATGAATTCTTTCTCCACATTGGTAATCGAGATCTCTTAGTAATGATTAGAAACTCTTGAATCCATGTATGAGGGCACTTGCCTTTTAAAAAATATTAAGTTAACCTATGAAAGGTGATAAAAAGATTGTGAATTTTCTTGCTAAAATTAAAAATATTAAAACTTAGTTAGATAGTTGTAACTATAATTTGATTCAATATCAATTATTTTATTTTATCGTTCAATTAAATATTCATGAAAAGTTTAGAAAATTCTTTTTAATTTTTAATTCTATTATCAAACTGAGCAAGATATCCTTGACCTTGCCTATTTGTCTACTCTTTTGATTCAAGAAGAGTAAGTTATGTCCAATTTTGGTTCTAAAGAGGATACCACTCAGGCACTTCTCACATTAAATAATATTTATGACAAAAATAAAAATTATAAATCTAATTTTATTTTTGTTAAATGCAAAAAAGGGAATAAGAAATCTGATAATAAGAACTATAAACTTGAGTTTAATATAAATTACAATATGTGTCGTAAATTTAGTTATAGAAGGGAAATTTATTATAAAAATAAGGATATAGTTAACAATTAATCTTCTTAAATAACAAAGGGAAGAGATCTAATCAAAATAAGTAGGAGAATCAAAACCTTAATCATAATAACAATCAGGTTTGAAATGTTATTATTTTATATGTTACTTTATTTGTTTCACATAAAAATGAGTGGATTTTAGATAACAGTTCATCGCATCATATGACTTATTTATCTAATATTTTGTGTCATTCTATAGATATCTTTGAAAATATTTACTTAAGAGATAATTTTTTTTAGAAGCAACTAAACAAGGAAAAGCTAATTTTTTAAATGTTGTTATAAATGATGTTTTCTATGTACCTAAGATCAAAAAAAACTTGTTATCTTGTTCATTACTTACTAATGATAATTTCATTGTTACCTTGTTTAAAGAAAACTGGTCCATTAAAAATCAATCTAGATCTTTTATTGTTGAAGGGGTTCAAAAGAATAGTTATACATTTCTCTCTTTTTGCATGTTTTTTTTTCATTGCATAATAAGAATGAATCTTAATTATAGCATGAAATATTAGGACATGTTAGTTTTATAAATTTACATGATATATTTGCAAATAATATTAGTTTTGGACTTGATTTTATCTCCTCTCATCATGAAACTTATGAGGGTTGCTTACATGGTAAGCAACACACTAACCTCTTTCACATCTTGAAACATAATGCATATTCTTCGCATCCTTTATAATTGATTTATAGTAATATTTTAGGACCCATTAAAATTATATCTCTTAATGGTTCTCTGTATATTTTTATATTTATTGATGATTACACTAGAGTGATTTGGTTATATTTCATTTAAAATAAATATGATGTATTGTCTAAATTCAAGAAATTTAAAGCTAGTGTTGATAACGTGTCTAATTTTTATATTAAGAGATTAAGAACTGATAATGATGATGAATATATTAGTAAAGAGTTTAATTATTTTTTATACTCAAAGGAAACTTATAACTCCTTATTTCCCTTAGAAAAATGGTATTGCCAAAAGGAAAAATTGTACCATTGTTGAGATGGCTAGAATAATGTTGCAATCTATAAATGTTTCCAAGTTCTTATAGTCCAAAGCAATGGATATTTATGTGCATATTTTGAATAGAGTCCCTACCAAATCTTTGTATCTTTATACATGTTTAAAAATGTGATCTAAAAATAAACCCAGTGTGGATCATCTTAATATTTTTGGTAGACATGCTTCTATTTTTGTTCCTATAGTTAGATGAAAGAAGCTCAATCCCACTTCCCATTTTTACATTTCGTAGGTTATAGAGGTAAGACAAAAAAATTAAAATTTTATGATCCTTCTAAACATCAAATGATTGAGAATATATTTGTTTTTATTCTCGAAAAGTCTTTTTTTGATCCTTATAGGGAATCTCCTCAGTGTTTTTTTATTGATGAACTTGACACTTATATTTATCCTTGTGATGAAATGGATGCCCTTGAAGAAGTTGATCTAGTTTTGGATAACTTAAAGTTCAAGGAACCCTATGAGTTTTGTATTTAATTTAAAAGACCGAAGTGAGAAAAATCCCTAATCCAATCTTTTAATATTGATAACCTTAATAAATAAACTAGAAGTCAACATTCTTATAATACATTAATGACTATGTATGAATGTGAACCTCAATATTTTGAGGAAGCCATTCAAGATGATAGATAAAATATTTTTATGCAAGATAAATTTAATGCCTTAATTAAAAATCAGACTTGAGATCTTGTTCATCCTCCACTAAAAAGACATTATCAGTTTTAGGTGGCTTTATAATAATAAATATAATTTAATTGATAAAATTGATAAGTTTAAGTGCACCTGAGTTGGCTTAATGGTGAAGAACATGTACCCTTAAAAAGGAGGTCATATGTTATAATATTATAGGTGGTAAGGTATTCACACCTTCATGAAAAGTATCCACAAGAAATAACTGACTAGGTGTTCAATGTGATGGGAGTTGGTACGTGGCTTGAAACCTGTGTTTAATGTGATAAGGTAAATCCATAGTCCATGGCTAGGGATACTATTCACTGCTACTTTAAGATTTTTTATTAAAAAAAATGTTAGTATCCAAAAATTTTAAAGACTGGTGGAAGATATGAAGATGGCACATGATCGAGGGAAAAAAGGTTAAAATCCCTAAATTTTCTAGTAGGGCTAGGTCAATAACACTCGAAGGTTGGTCAATGAATTTTAGAAGAAGATCTATGCACAATAGAGAAATGGATTAGATTGTTAAAAGACAATAGAGTAAAAGATGCATAAATCCAAATACAAGGAGGGACTTGGGAGGCTCTAAAAGGATTGGAAAAGGGTTTAGAGTTTTAAAAAAATGAAAATATTAGTTGTGAGGTGAATTTAAAATCCCCAAGTTTAAGAGTTGAAGACAATGAGGTGGATACTATGGTTTCATATTTTGAAGGGTTTATTAATTTGGAATCACAAGCCCAAGAAGGATTAAAGATTGGTAAAGATAAGGAGTTTATTTGGGAATGATCATGCCCAAGTTATCTCACTCATGGAGGAAAGGATTCTTATAGGAAAATTCACTAGGAAATGGCCATCCATCGATGAAGTTGAAACCTTGGGTGGAATAAATTTGGGGCAGGGATATTAAAATTAAATTCTTATTAAAGGGCTTCTTCGTAGTCATTTTCTTTAATAACAAGCTTAAAAATTAGGTTTTTTAACCAACCCTTTTGGGCCTTACATGGCACTGGTCTTTGGCTTTAAAATTAGAAACCCAATTTTGATGTGCTTTTGGCTCAACAAGGTAGTTATCCTATCTGGGTCAGATTTTATGGTCTCCTTATAGAATATTGGAGTTTTGAATTCCTTTTATCTCTAGGAAATCTACTTGATTCCTTTTTGAAACTAGAACTGATTACTAAGGAAGGTCGATTGGATTCTTATGCAAGAATTAGGGTTTTAATGGACTTAGATGATGCTATTCTAGAAAATATACTAATTAAATATCAAGGGAATTTGTGGACTCCATCAGTTGATTTTGAAAATCTTCATTTTTGATGCTTAAATGTAGGGGTACTAGGCATACCCAAAAGTTTTGTATGAAAATTGGGATAGTTTATGTGAACATCAAGGAAAATAATCGAAAGGTTTAGAAATTGGTTACTGCATCATCCATGTATTTTTTTAATTCAAAAAGATGGGAATTTTTGGTCTAAACAAGTGGGTAATATTATGGATGTCAAAGGTAAGAAGTAGATTCATGAATAACATTTTGAACAAGCCAATATTTCATCTTGAAAGACCAAGGATAATGATCTTTCAAACCCTCAAGATAGTCCACATAAAAATCAAAATCCTTCAAAAACTCCTTATGTAAAAATCACAAAAATAGAGGCTCTACTTGACAAATTAGGTAAAATTGATGAACTACATCCAAACATGATGATTAAAGGTTGTGGATTTATTTTAGAACAATAAAAAAATATCAAAAATATTATTCACCGTTTAGATTTAAAATCAGAGGTAAACACTGTCAACTCAAAAATATGATCAAAACTTGAGAAAAGACAACCCTATGATTGAGGCTCTTAAAGAGTGATTCAGAGATTAATGAGTATGATTTGAAAGAAGATATGAATTCTAGAGAGTTCCTATCTATTTCCCATCCATAAAGTGTACTAAAAAAGTTGAACTGTGAAAAACCTAAAAGAAAAGGTAAAACAACCATATAGGAGCTTGTTGCAGGGGAAGTCTCTATAGGTAAGCAAGGAACTCTCTCTAATTTTTTTGGACCTAAGAAGTGGGAGGTGGAAATCCTCCCTTAAGTATCATGAATATTATTTCATGGAATGTTATGGGTCTCAATTCCCTTAATAAAATATTTTTGGTTAAACATCTATTCTCAACTGAAAACCAAGATATCTTGTTGATTCAAGAAGCCAAATTAAATCTAGCGAAAGCTTCAAATTTGATATGGCTCAATTGGGAAAACTAGAATTATTTTTTTGTGGATTCTGATGGAACTTTAGGAGGTTTGCTAATTACTTGGATCCCTTACAAAGTTTAAATGGATATTTTAGAAATGAGTAAACATTGGTAATTTTATAAAATCACTTGTTGTAGGTCAGACTTGAGTTTCTTCATTTGTAATTTTTATGGGCCTAATAATTCAAATAGTAAACTTCTTATCTGGAATGAATTGATTAATTTTTTTTCATGATTTATGAACTCTAAAATTGTTATGGTTGGTGATTTTACTACCATTTTATATTCTTCAAAAAAATGAGGTGGCAAAATCATAGAAACTCTAGGTAATCTTGATTTTTTCAGTTTATTTCAAATATTAAATTCCTAGATATTCATCCAAAGTAGGTGTTAGCCAATTTTTGGCCTAGATAGCAAACTTTCATGAATGTAGTGTCCTAAAGATCATGGTAAAGAGAAGGTTCTTGAGCAGGTTTCATGGTGAAACCAAGTAGATCAAATGTCAAGGACAAGTTGTACAAGCATCTAAAAGTCATTTGAGCCTTCAAAGATTCAACAACAATTCAAACACAAGTTCAGAGGGGCTTATAGGCTTTAAAAAAGCTAAGTGCAAAACCTTTATTTTGCTATGTCCTTACTTGGATATTTATTTATGAATTTTATTTTTGCTAAGATTTGATTCCTTCAAAATTTCTTTTGGGAATTATTTTGGAGATTTTGTTCGAAACTAATATCCCGAAGGCATGTTTCTTTTAGACTTTTTATCCGAGGCAAAAGGCTAAGTCTAAATTCTTTTAGAAAAAATATTCGAGTCATAAGTATTTCTTTTAGAAAAACTATTCCACAAACATTTTGTCAAAGAACAATTTCTTTTGGATTAAATGACCAATGCAAAAAAGCTAAGTACTAATTTATTTTAAACAAATTATCTGAGACAGGTACCCCACAGTCTTGATTCTTTTGGACAAATTGTTTGAAACAAAAGTCCCAAAGACTCATTTATTTCAAGGAAAGTGGTTGAAACAAAACTCTCAAATAAACTATCCATGATAATATTCTCGATGTAAAAATCTTTGGGAAATTATATTATTTTGGAAAAATTGATCTAGCAGAGAGATGATGGATGTGAAAGTGTGAAATTTAAGCATAAAAAATGACTATTGGTTTTCAAATACGCACTGATGTTTGCAAAAATGTTAAATATTTTTGCATATATATAAAAGTTTAAGCCACGAAAAATAGCCATTTGATTTCAAATGGGTCCAAGATCAACAATTTGCATTTAATCATGAGAAGGATCTAACAGCATGCATAAGGTCAAGAAGTCAAAAAGATGGGTACGTAGCTATCAAATTCAGGCCACAATAAATATCTATTGGATTTAAAATTTCTTTGAGATGTTCATGAAAATGTCAAAGTAAAGACTAATAGTTATCTATTAAGGTCCAAAGATTGACAGTATCACCGATGTCATTGACGTTCCTGTAGATGTCATAATATGGGTGCACAAATATCAAAATAATGGTGTGAAAAATATCCGTTTGCTTTTAAAAATCTTGAAAATGATCACATGGACATCAAATACCTTCATGTGGATGTCAAATGCAAGCACATAGACACCAAAGTGAAGCCTCATGAAGTAGCAGTTTGATTTTAAACATTTAATCTCAATAGTTAGTGTTTAATCAAAAGGAAATCGAATGCTAAGTGGTGAATAACAAGAAAGTGGGCCTAGGTAGATCAAAGGCTCATGTTGCTTCATGCATTTTGATTTTAGTGTGTGAATTCAAGACAACATATCAAAGAATATTCATGGCAAGAAATCAAAGGATCACATGTATTCATACAACTTGATTATATGGTATGAGATGAGTCAAAAGGTCAAAGAGCTTGAGAAGCCACCATGTGGTGTAAGTGCATAAAGTAGGTAGACTGTTAGTAGATCTTGAGTGTAAATATGGGACTACCAATTGGCACCAATTTAGATAGAGTTGAAAAGTCAAATATAGGATTGATAGCTCTTGCTCGATCGCATTGATCAACATTAATGGTGCAAGATGGGTCAAAATGTCAATAGACTAAATCAATTTTTGATGACCGATAAAAAAAAGGTGAGCCCAGACATTTTTGATAGAAGTTAATGGGGCAATTTCTAACTTGCGCATGTAAATATAAAGGGACTCAAGCTTGAGCATGATCTACGTTGAACCAGTAGGACAAAAAATTACCAACAGAGCTCCATATAGGTAAAATAGGTCTTTTGGGCCTAACACAGAGATAGAAGATGGACTAGTGTTTGTGAAGCAAGGTCAAGCAGTTTGTAGGTTTTCATGAATATTATAACTGTGTGAAAACCAATGGTCTAAGATTGGTTTTTTGTCTATATAATAGACCCAGGTTTAATTTGGAAGGAATATAGATGTAAATGTGATCATGAAGAGGTGTCTCACCTATCGATATGATAACATTTTTGATAAGCAGGTTCTCATGGTCACCCAAAACATGTGATATTATTTTATTAGTTCCAAAGCATGAGAATTTTGATCCTCATTAGTAGATCATTAGGTAATGACATGGCATTCCAATAAGGACATTGGGTGGATGGATAAGGACAATAAGCATTCAATTATATTACAAAATTTATTCCTTATTGATAAGGTCATGAGTCAGTGTCCTTGAGTTGGTATTAATCAATCAAAAGTGGTTGCGCCTCTTTTAATACATAACTCTCTTTCTCTCTCTTTCCCTTTTCTATAAATATAGGTTTCCAAGCCTTGAAAAATATCCTTCTTTTTGGTATGGCAAAACTTTTCCCAAATTTGTACTGTAACCCCTTTTGATGCAATAAAGACTACATTCCATCATTTTCTAAGCTAGATTGAAGTGTGTCCTATTAATTCATGTAATGTGGTTAAGTGAATGTATGTTCATTGACTATGTCTAAGTATTTTCACCTTCATTAAATAATTACTAGCTCTCACAAGTCATTATAAGTGTGATTTACAGTTTATTGTTTAACTTGAAAGTGGATATTTGCCCTCTCATGTTAGTCTCATGATTGATCAATGCCTTATTATGAAACATTTATGTGAGACTAATTTTATTTGGCCCTAAATACATCCTGTAGTGTGTTTTATGTGATTTTGAGTAATCTAATCATCGGTGGATCACTTATTTTTAAATGATTTCATAAGTTACTGTTAAAATCTCTCTCCCTTTTCCAAGCAAGTGCTAGTTTAGGTTTAGTTTAGGTGATAGATCCAAAATTAATCTCACCTTATCTAGAGGTCTGATGCATTATTAGGATACCCAAAGCCTAGGATCAGTCACATGTTGGATTATATTTGAGTAGGAATATATGAACAATCCCCTTCTCAGCTAGGGTACAAATATAGAACACCAATAGTAGGGATTATTTACCTAAAATAATTAAAGATGTAGTGATCATAGTATCTTAGAATCTTTGGATAGATTTTGAGTTTCTAATAACTAGATGTCTCAAAACTAGATTACATAACAAAAAGCTCCATCCTTTCATTTGTAGGCTTTGATCACTTGCCTAGTGTTTTGAGTGTTAATACTGATCACAAACCCTTCCTTTGTCCTTTCAAGTTTGAGAAAATGTGGCTCCATGGATATAATTTTCTAGGACTTATGGAATCTTAGTGGAACAATTGTCATATTTAGTTGTGATCTCTCACATTTAGAATGGAAAAAAAGGTTCAATATATCAAGGGTTATCTTCAATAGTGGAATATTAATTATTTCAAAAATATATTCTAGGAAAAAATTAGGGTTGAAGCTAAGTTAAAGAATCTCAATCAAACTACCTACCAAATTGGAATGGATCAAAATTCATATGGTAAAGAGAAGTTTTTACTAACAAAATATGAGGAATTGCTCTAGAGAGGATTTTTTTTGGAAACAAAAATATAGAACAGATTGGTTAAAAGAGGGAGACTTAAAATCTATTTTTTCCCACAATTATGTTAAGATTAGGCTTGATTTATCTTGCATTTCTCAAATTTGTTCATCTTCTAGTAATAATTTGGTCACTCAATCTGAGATTTAGAATGAGGCTATCAATTTTTTCAATGATATACTTAATAATGATAAGGCCCCAACCTTGAAGATCATAATCACAACCTCAATTTTATTCCTTAGTTGGTCTCCTCTGCTCAAAATTTGATATTATTGGCTTCCTTCACCTTGGAGTAAATTTGAAATATGGTTTTTAATATGGAAAAAGATAAAGCACCTGGGCCAGATGGTTTCCCTATGGATTTTTTAGTCTTTTTGGGATTTGGTGGGGGAAGAAGTCTTACAAATGGTGGAAGAATCTAGAAGGAGGAATATGGTTTTAATAAATTTTAATGTTACCTTTATTTCACTCATTATAAAAGGGGACTCACAAGAAAGTTTTAGTGATTTCAAGCCCATTTCTTTGTGTAATACAATGTAAAAAATAATCTCTAAAGCAATGGACACAAGGTTGAAGCCTATCCTTGACTCTCTAGTCTTAGAGGAGTAGGCTAGTTTTATGGTTTTATCAAAGTTGAAGGCAGTATATGACTTGCCATGATGGTTTTTAGTTATCTTCATTCAAAATCCAATTGTAAATGTGAAAATTGGTATTACAATATTGTGATATTAGTGGAATTTGGTTTAATTAAAACCTAAGATTATATTCCTAAGGATTGTTAATTATCCTAAAGGGTTCTAAGGTTTTAATCTAAACACTTTTTTATTATAATTGTTTAAAGCTAAGGTGGTGGACCTATCGAAGGCTCTAAAGTGGCCATGGGGTAATTACAAAGTATTTTAATTAGATAAAATTTTGTTTTATTATTTCAAAGACTTATTGAAATAAACCTATGCTTCACCTTATAAATTTTTTATATTATGTTGATAAGCTTGAGGCTCATGAATGGTCCAATTGGAAAGTTGATGATTTAAGGTGGTAAGTTGGTGGTCTTAGCTGGAAGCTAGGTGCCAAGTTGGAAAGTGGCGTAAATGTGAAGCATGATAGAGGCTTCAAGATATTAATGATATTGTAGGTGGTCAATAGACTTTAATGCATAATGTACATGCCTCATTTGATGTAAATTAGTCATGGTTTTGGTAGACATATTGGTCATGACTAATTTTTAAAGGGCTACTAAACAAGTTAGCAATTTGATAATTTTTTACCTCAATTTTATGAACCAATGTTATAAGTGCACGTAGGAACGGATAGTTATTACTCAAGATTGGATTACAAATAGTGTTGTTTTTCCTTTTGGTTAGTTATTTTGAAAGCTTTGATGTGGAAGTGACACTCTATCAGGTAGAACTTGGAGGTTGCAGACTGGAAATTGTAAGTGGAAAGTTATAGGAAAATTTATGCAGGTACATTGCTTATGAAAGATATATGGTTATTTCACTATGACTATTTTTTATGGATATAAAATAATGTTTTTGAGTCTGAATGTTTTGATAAGTTTTGCATGGAGATAAATAATTTGTCTTATGCATGCATGGATTTTTTTTTTGGAATAAGGAATGTAAAAACATCTATGAGTTTTAGTTTACTTGGCAAGTTATTTTCTAGTTCACACTTTGTTCTTTGGTGGTATGAGATATTAAAGATGAAAGAGGCTTCAATTTAAATATAATTTTATTCTTTTTAAGTTAAGCCCAGGAAATATAAAGGATGGTCATTTTTTTTATCAATGATAAGTATACTCGATGGTTTTTGGTGAATGGATAATGGAGATTATTTTGAAAAAAAGGATATTTGGTTTTGGGTTTTAGTTTTATGTTTCATTTCAATACTGAGATTTGCATAATCATTTCATGGAGTTATATTGAGATTGAATTGCATCTAAGAAAGATAATGGTGGTTTCAGGGCTTGCATTTATTTTCTATTGATTAACAGTGATGTTTTTTTGAAGCACATCAGTTTATATTTTGAGTTTTATTTCATTGATATTAAGGTTTGGTACAAGATGAGTTCTGTATATTCATGAAAATATTATATGGATGGGCTTGATGTAATTTTGGTCTGCCATGAAAATTTTGTTTGGAAGCATTTCACATAGACGTTCTGGGTATTTATTTTGAAGTCATGTTTGAATATGTTGAAATGATTGATAGTTTTGAGAAATTGTGATAATTTGTTTTAGTTTAGACAAAATGATTTGAAAGGATGTGATTATGTCAAAGTTTATATTTCATGAAAGGTTTCTGTTGAAATTAATTTGATGGTTTAAGACTCTTTATAGTTTGTAAATAATACATATGCTATATATTTTAATATTGAATTTGTGAAAAGAGAACATAATAAAATGGATATGGAAAAATATGTGGAATAAAATTATGAAGAATATAATTTTATTCAACCATAATGATTTATAGTCTATTCATGAAGTTGAATCATGATAGTAAATGGGAGATAAATAATAGGTTTATTTTTTATTTTAAAAATTTGTTGAAATTCCTTTTGTTGTACAAAATCTTTACTTGTGTACCTACAATTTTTTTTGTGATTTTAAATTTGATGGCCAAGTGACCATCATCACAAACTAGAAATTATGCATTTGATGGCCATTTGAATGTCAAATTTAAGATGGATGAAAAATAAATTTAAATTGTTATTTTCATAACAGTGAAAGTTATTTTATGGAGAGGTTTGGTTCATCTTTCACATGATTTGGTCAAAATATTTTTAGTGTGAATGTATTACACAAAAAAAAATATTTTCTCAAGCATGATATTACACATGGAATAAATGAGTGATTTTAGTTTTGGGAGACTTTGATAAATTGTTGGATAGTAAATTGATCATATATATGTGTGTGCATGTGTGTTTAAGTTATATGTATTATATGCAAAACATAATTAATGTAGATAAAAAAAATTATTTAAATATGATTTTATCATCTTATTTATTGATTAAATGTTATTCTTATTATTACTAGTTGGTTAAAGGGTCCCCACCCATTAGGAAATACCTAGTCTACTTTCAAATATTTTATCTCTTAAGGATTTTAAAGTCTTAAATTATAACTACCAAGTTAAATGAATTTTTAAAGTTAATTACTAAAGTTAACAAGTAACTAACTAAAGTTAGTTACAACTTCCTTTTAAACCAACTTTGGATGTATAAAAGGAGATCAAGGATTCATTTGAAGAAGAGGAACAACACTGGTATTGAAGACTTATACATTATGATGTCAATCATTTATCTCTTTTCTATAATGTTTTTCTAAAATAACATGACTTTTGCAGATAGATCAATGGTATTTTCTCTGATAGTTAAGTATATTGCTTAGACAACACAATTATATTCAATTTGATATTATCATTTATAACAGATTATCTCAAGTTTGTAAAGTTTAACATATTTTGATGATTGCTTATTGTAGTCCTATGTGCAAAATCCAAGAATTTAATCTGAGTAACGAGGAAACCTTTTTTGTTTGCAACATTTCATTGATCTAGTTGATTGTAAAAGTTATCTTTTTAAGATACTTTGTAAAGAAGATGTTGGGTTCTCAAATAAAATCAATCTTTTATGCTAAGACAACTCTCTTTGTTGAGACTCACATGTTTTTTTTATATTGTACTTTACTTTGACTTTGAGTTCAACTTAGTTTAATCTCTAATTGATTTTATTTCTTTTCTATTTTATTTATTTTAATATATTTTGTATTTAATTTACTATTTTTTTCCTAATTTTATTTGATTAAGTTTAGTTTCTTAAGTTAGTTTTCTTTCTTTATTTGGTTTAATTTTAGGTTTAATTTATCTTAGAGTAGTTTGTTTAGTTTCAAGATTAGTTTAGATTAGATTCTTTTAAGTTTTTGAGGTAGTTGTTGTTGTTGTTGTTGTTGTTTATCATTATATCTTTAGGATTGTTGAGTTATGTTTACTTTATTTATTGAATATTTTTTTATAAATTGATTTATTATTTTATCTTGAATTGATCTATTATACTTTCCTTGTTTATTGTCTTTAATGATCATTTATGAACATGTGCATAAGATATACTTTTTAACAATCTAATTTTTCTGTTCATCAAGAGTTGTCTAATTTATAGACTTTGTTCTGTTAGATAGGTCAGATGACAATTTATATTAGATGTGAGATTAAGTTATATAATATTGAAGGAATGATTAACTTCTTTGATTAAAACATTTTTTATGAGTAACTCTTCTTGAGATAGTTGGTTTTCATATTGTGTTTAATCAACTTAGTAAATGTTTGTAAGCTTCATTTAGATTTATTATTAAACATAGTAATCTCCAATACTTTAAAAAGACCCTTTTGCACACATTAAGAATGATTTTCAACCATATGTCCCTTATGATTAAATGGGTATGATTCCATCTTGACATTTGTGATAGGAGAATGGGTTGATTCATTAACATGACATTTTTCACCATCAACATCTCTAGCCCTAAATATTCTATTGTACTCAATGGAAGCTTGACATGCGTCTTTGATTCTTCCAAGGGCATGAGATAATAAGATCCCCACTCTTCATTTTTATTATGTTGGTCTAAGATTTGGTAAGGGTGATGAAATTTGCTAAGAAAACTTCTTTTCTACATGGCATTCAAGCCACACAAGGTATTGAAAATCTTACCCATCAAAAATTTGTTGATGATACTTTACTTTTTGTTCAAGCTTCAGTGGGTGAAGCTTAAATTTTCAAATACATTTTGAACAGTTATGATGTGAATTTTTGATAAATGGTAAACACTAGAAAGTCTATTTTTTTCTTTTCATAAATTGTTTTGATCAAGAATAACAAGTTATCTCTCTAGTTTTGGGCTTTAACATTGGAAAGTTTTCTCATAAATATTTAGGTGTTCCTTTCTTTTTTTGGATGACAAAAACATTCATTAGAAATGACTTGTTAACTCTTTTAATGCTTTGTTGACTTCTTGGTAAGGTCATTGGTTGATACTAATTGGATGTATCACACTCATTAAATTTGTCTTCAACTCTTTACCTATATATTATCTCTCAGTGCTTCAACCACCTTGCCATATAGTTAAGTAACTCAATCAAATAATTAAAGATTTTTTATGGCAAGAAACTCAAAATCAGAACAAAATATCATTATTGAAATGGGAAAGGGTTTGCAAAGTTAATAAAATAGGTGGAGCTAGAGTGAAGAATTTATGTCTTCAAAATAAATCTCTTGGAGCCAAACTGGTCTAGGTAATGATCTCCAAACCCAACTCTCTATGGTCTAGGCTATTGAGAAGTAAATATCTTATTTTAGATAATCCCTAGAGCATGGTCTATATTACTAATCCCCCAAAAGGGTCACACTTTTAATTTTTTTTGTTGAATTGCATGTCTTTGATTTTAGAGCATGTTTCTTGGACAATCAACAATGGAAGAACAACTAAATTTTGGGAGGACTCTTGGAATGGACATAAGCCCATTGTTGATTTACCTCACATGGAAAAGGCTAGGGGTATTCTTTCAACATCATGGAGCATCTTGGTTGTCAACTATGTGGAACTTCATCAGTCTAATGGTATGTCCTATTAGGGGTAGAAGAGTTTTGAATCTTTAGATATCCCATTGGAGTAACATTCAATATTGGTTAACTATTTAAAAAATTGAAAGATCTTCCTAAATGATAAGTAGGATTCTCTATATTAGATTGGAGCCAAATTTGGTGTTTATATAATTAATCTTGGCTATCAGATGGATGATGCTACTGATGATATGATGATTTGGGAAAAAATTTCTTACTTTTACAACATTAGACTTCAGAAAGCTAGTGCATTTGCATGGTTTGTTCAACACCACATTCCTACTCAAGATAGTCTATAAAAAATCAATTTTGTTGGTCTTTCATGATGTTTCCTTTACAAATACAATAAATAACATTGCTAACCATCTTTTATATGAATACCCCTTTACAAATTAGTGTTAGGCATGGTTGTGTTGGAAATTAGAATGGTCTTGGGTCTTGCCGCCTTCTCTACAAACTATTTTTTCTTACTGGCCAATCAAGTATTGTAATAACTCTTTATTTGGTCTCTAACAAGTTAGCCCTGCTATCCTTGACACTTTGGAAAGAGAGAAACCAATGAATTTTTGAAGTAAAGAGAATCCCTTACTACAATTTTAAAAGACATCAAGTTGTCAATTTTAAAAGTTATTTCATGTCAAATACAAAGTAGGAATGGTTTTATTTTAGCCTAGGATATGAGTATGAGTGAAAAATGGAGGCTTATTACCCTTCCACCCATTAATTTGTCAATAATAATCTTAATTAAAAACAAAAGATATGATAAGAGTTCTTAGATTCCTTCACCATTAGGATGGTTCAAATTGAATTTTGATGGTTCTTCTAAGGGAAATCTGGGTGATTCTAGGATTGGTTGTATCATCCAAGACTATAGTAGATCTTTATTCAGGGAAATTTTTATAAAACTTACAGTTAGAACTAAAAATGAAGTGGAAGCATAGGCATTGGTTACTAGAATTGAACTTCCCATTCATTACAATATAGACAAGATTATCATTGAAGGATATTCTTAGAATATAATTTATATGATTCATAAAAAAGCTACCACCTCTTAGAAAACTAAAAATATTTTATCGAGTGTTTGGAAAAAAATGAATAATTTTGCCTCTCTCGAATCCAAGCATTGCTTTCAAGAAGCTAACAATGTTCTCGATTTCCTGGCTAATTATGAAATTGATCAATTTGAAACAAGTAGAAAGGATAATATTCATGATATTTGGGGAGATTTTACATCTTTATCATCCATAAATATGGGTTTTTAATCTTTCTTTCCTTTTAATTTGATTTCTTAAATAAATTTAAAAAAAACTCTGATAAATGAGTGAATTCTAAATTCTAAAAATCTATTTATTAGAAATCAAATTTGAGGCCTTTTAATGGGCCAAATATTTTGATAAATCTTTTTAATAATAAATTTCATTGATTATTTTTTTGGATCATCACCTATCATTATTTACAATTTTTCCACTTTATTAGCTTTGCCTATGACATCCTTATAGCATGCACATCTTGCGTTCGTTCAAGGGTAGCAACTGAGCACATTAAATTAAAAGGGTTTGGCTCAATTTCCTTTTATCAGATGGTGGATTCAAGTAATTTTATTTCTCTTTTGGGATGTAGGTTGTTAGTCATGGATGCTTTGGCTTACATCATGGATCATGTGATGGAATTAGATCTAGCTACACCAATAGTTTATGGTAGTAGAATTGTCCAAGAAATGGAATTTGATAGAGGAATCTCATGAGAAAGGCTCAAGAATATATTATAGGTGTGATTTGAATAAAATTTTCATGTAATCTCATTGATTTTAGGCAAGGATTACTTAGAGTAGGGGTTACATAGTCAAGTCAATTCAATAGTGGTAGTAATGTTTGCCATGAATCTCATGGATCTTCTATCAGATTATGAGGTGGTTTTGGAATTGATTATGTTCTTTGTAAAAATAGATCATCAACATGGTGTACTGGAGGAAATTATAAATTTTGATTTGGGTCCCCTACCTAAGCTTCACTTTATTGGCTCAGGTGGGGTTGGATCGGTTCCTATTTCTTATTTTTGAGCACTAGAGATAAGATTTATGGTAATTGTGAGATTTTTCGAGGAGATCCTTGAGAAGGTCTATGTTATTGAATCAATGGAGGGTAATTTATTGTCTTTTCCACCCATGTCCCACCTTAAAAGTCCAATCATGAATTTATCTCAATGGAAGGAGATCAAACACAATAAGGAATGGGTGGATGCAGTTAAAATGCTTTGAAAATTGGTGGCTCATGGGGGGATTGATACTCCATATTGGTTACCAAAAATGCCATGATGGGTCATCACAAAGGCTATGTACGGCCATTTAGATAGTAACAGAGTGTCAGAGTCTTTGGGTGGCTACAAAATAAAAATAAGGACTCCAAGCAAACTATGGAAGGTGAATATTATTTTATGGATTTTAAGGACAAGGAAATCATCATCGTGAATGATCTAGAAGATAAGGTAGCACCTAAGTAAGTAGATTATGGTATATCTTCTTGTTTTTGTTTTTTATGTCATTTTATTCTTTTGAGCGGCCTCTTGGCCCTTTTAGGGTTTTCACTTTTTTTTATGGTGATTGATTTTGTGTTTTTCCTACATTTGCTTAGCACACCACTTTGTTTGGCCTTGCCTAATTTTGTGAATTTAGTCAAGTCCATGCATACTTAGCTAGTTTTTATATAAATAATTTATGGTTGTGGACTGGTTTAAATCATGTATCAATAATTTTTTTATAAGTTTAAAGCTAGATTAGTTATTCATGGGTTTAATAAAAAACCTAGGATTAACTATGTTGATACCTCTATTCTTGTAGCAAAAATGAGTATTGTGAGACTACTTATTACTCTCACAACCCAAAACAATTGGGTTATCCACCAAATGGATGCTAAGAATATTTTTCTAAATGATGGTTTAGAAGAGGAAATATACATGAATAAACCTAAAGGTTTCACTAACCCTAATAGATAACATTATGTATACAAGTTAAATAAATATTTGTATGGTTTAAAACAAGCTCCTCAAGTTTGCTATTCTAAACTTACTTCTTTTTTAAAATAATCAAGTTTCTCTAATTGATACTATGATAATGATCACTTTGTTAAATTTGAAAATGGTCATTTAATTTTAATTATTTTATATGTTGATGATATTTTAATTAATAGTGATCTAACAAGTTTAATTTATAAATAAAAGGATAAAGTAAGTCAAATATTTTAAATGATTGATTTAGGTATTCTACATTATTTTTTTAGGAATGACCATATTTATGAATAAAAATTCTATTTTTGTATCACAATCTCAATGTGCACATAATATTATTTGTCACATCCTAATTTATCTCTAAATTAAGTATCATGTTTAATCTATGGATTATTTTGGTTGATTAGTTGATTAACTAATATTTAATTAAGCTTGATGAAATATGCTAATTATGGGACCATTTATGTTGCTTAATTTACATGATTAGTTTCTATGAGTTAGTAGTATTTTTACATTCATTATATTGTGATCATTTTTAATTATTATACAACATTATTTTATGGATATAATGATGTTCAAGGTTAACTGCTTCATTGGCATGAGGTGGATGTAGGATAGATTCTTCTCTCAAATCGTAATGAAAGAATAGGATCATCAGAGAGGATGGTTAGATGGAGACATTGGAGGTTGACAATGAATCCAAAAACCCTTTCACACACCACTTAGTATATCATGTTTCATAATTGTTTGATGTATATAACATAACATAACATGTTTTGTGTACTTTTCTTTAGATGATTATTTATATGCTTTTTGCTAAAAATCTTAATTATTTTTTATGATTGTGTTGATTGATTGAGAGATTTCACTATTTTTGTGATCCTATGTAGCTCATCTTATTTTGATAAATAATTTTTTTTGTTTGTGTTTGATTTTATCATTGCGTTATTATGTTTGGTTGAATAGTAAAACATTATGATGTTTTAATAGATTCCATAATCATTAATTACACTATATATATATATATATATATATATATATATATATATATATATATATATATATTATGATAAGTATGTTTTAATGTTGAAAGATAATAACATCATTTTTAAAGAGATTATATTGGATTAATTATTTATTTTAAGTATTTATATTCATATATATTAATGGCAATTATAGATTGATTTTATAAATCATTGAAATTGTTGTATATGTTAGTGGATAACATTTAACATAAAATTAAGTCTTGTTATGCATGGTTGCACTACCAAAGTTATATGGTTTCATTGTGTTAGTGATTGCATGGGAAATACATTGGATAATGACTAGTTTAAAGTCTTGCATGTAATATAACATAAGTTTGTGACTTAAGTAAATGAGGTGGTTGATGATGGATAAATCATTATTATGCATATTTGTTAAAGGTTTATAAATTAGTCAATTAGGGGATTTTGTAAAGAAGTGTTTAGAATAATTAGTTCACTAATCAATTGTTGACTTTAGCTAAGAAATGTTGGGAGAGAATTTTGGGGTTTACTGTGTTTTGCATGGAGATGAACTATGAGTTAATTAAATTGTCTAAGATAGGAACCTTGCAGTCTTGATTCTTTTAGATAGATTCTCTAAAACAAAATTATTGATGACTCATTTCTTTTCGGGAGAGTGGTAGAAATAAAAATCTTGATTAAATTATCCACAACAATATGCCTGATGCAAAAAACCCCATGGAAATCGTATTGTTTTAGAAAAATTGACCCAATAGAGAGATGACAGGTATGCTAATGTAAAATTAAAGCATAGAAAATGACCATTGGTTTACCATCGGTTTTCAAATATGTAGTGACATTCACATGAACGTCAAATACATTCATACAAACATCAAAGTTTAAGCCATGGTAAATAGCCCTTTGATTTCAAATGGGTCCAAGATCAATGATCTACATTTAATCTTGAGAAGGATATAAATGACATGTGTAAGGTCAAGAAGTCAAAAATATAGGTGCATGGTTGTCAAATTTAGGCCATGAAAAATATCTATTGGATTTTAAATGTCTTGGAAAGTTTGTAGAAATGTCAAAGTAAAGCTCAATAGTCATCCATTGAGTTTTAAAGATTGACAGTCTCGTAGAAATCATCAATGTTCCTAAAGATGTCAAAAGATGGGCATGTAAACATAAAAATAAGGATACAAAAAATAGCCATTTAATTTTAATAATATTTCAGACAATCACATGGATGTCAAATACATTTGTGAAAACATCAATTACATGTATATAAATGTCAAAGTGAAGCCTCATGAAGTATCCATTTTATTTCAAACATTCAAGATCAATGGTTAGAATTTAATCAGAAATAAATCCAATGGTGAGTCATGACCAATAATAAAGTGGGCCCAAGTAGATTAAAATCTCATCCTAATTCATATATATTGATCATATGGTGCGTGCTCAAGTCAACATGTTAAAGAATATTTATGGTAGGAAATCAAAGGCTCACATGCATTTTTATAACTTTATTCTATAGTGTGAGATGAGTGAAAAGTTTAAATATCTTGAGAATAAACCATGTGGCATAAGCACATAAAGTAGAAAAACTATTAGTGGATCTTAAGTGCAAATGTGAGACTACCAAGTGGTACCAGTGTGCATAGAGTTGAGAAGTCAAGGGTAAGATTGATGGCCCTTGGTTGATCATACTGATCAAGATCAATTCTATGAGATTGGTCAAAATGTCAATAGATTGAATTAGTTTTTGATGGCTAATCAAATAAAGGCGAGCCCAGATATTTTTGACAGAAGTTGGTGGGGCAGTTTTCGACCCAAGAATGTAAATAAAAAGGAACTAGAGCCCAAACATGATCTAGGTTGAACCAATAGGACCAAACATTACCAACAGAGATCCATATAGGTAAAATAGGTCTTTTGGGACTAACATAGAGATATAAAATGGACTAGTGTTTATGAAGCAAGGTCAAGCAATTTGTAGGTTTTCATGAATATTGTGACTATATGAAAACCAATGGTCTAAGATTGTTTTTCCATCTATAAAATGAATGTAGGTTCAAGTTGGAATGAATAAAGATGTAAATATGATCATGGAAAGGTGTTTTGCCTATTTGATATGGTCACATTTTTTATAAGTAGGTTCTCATGGTCACCCAAAACAAATGTGGCATGATTATGTCAGTTTCAAAGCATGAGAAGTTTGGTCCTCATCAGAAGATCATTAGATAATGACATGGAGTTTCAAGAAGGAAATTGGGTGAATGGATAAGGATAATGAGCATTTAATTCTTTTACAAAATTTATTCTTTATTGATAAGATCATGAGTCAACATCCTCAAGTTGGTGTTAATATATCAAAAGTAGTTGGGACTCTTTCAATACACAACTCTCTCTTTCCCTTTTCTATAAATATAGGTTTCTAGCCCCTGAAATATAACCCTCTTTTTGGTATGACAAAACTCTATAGAAATTTGTATTGTAACCTCTTTTGATGAAATAAAGACTGAATTCCATCATTTTCCAAGCTAGACTGAAGTGTGTTCTATGAATTCATGTACTTTGGTTAAGAAAATGTATGTTCCTTGACTATGTCTGAGTTTTCTCACCTTCATTTAATGCTTAGTAGCTCTCATAGGTCATTATAAGTGCAATTCTTGGTTTATTGTTTATCTTGAAAGTGGATACCTACCCTCTCATGTTATTTTGATGACTGGTCAATGCCTTATTATGAAATATTTATGCGGGAATAATTTTCTTTGGTATTGGATACATCATATAATGTGTTTTGTGTGAGTTTGAATGATCAAATCATTGGTTCATCACCTCTTTTTACATGCTTTCATAATTTATTATTAAAATATCTCTCCCTTTTCCAAGCAAGTTCTAGTTTAGGTTTAGTATAGGTGATATATCCAAAAGGAATTCAGCCTTATCTAAAGGTCTGATTTATTATTAGGATACCCACAGCCTAGAATTAGTCCCATATTGGACTAGATTTGAGTAGGAATATTTGAACAATCCCCTTCTCAACTAGGGTGAAAATCTAGGATACTAATAGTTTTTCCATGCTCGATGGGAATAGTTTCCCTGGTATAATTAAAGTTTAAAGATTGAGAAGAAGAAATTAAAAAAGATGGAGACATCTACCATCATCAAAAGTTGTAGATCCTTCAAGTGCATCTTGCAGAAAATGTTTTCATGCCAAAGGTTACAACAAGGTCATTAAGTAAAGGTATTCTTTTTGAATTCATTTAATTACCTTCTACTTATTACAAAAAATCATGATTCAATAGGACTAGACCTTACCCTAAAAATAAATTTTAACTGCCTAGTCATCTGATTATTTTAGTCCAAGCAATCATCCCCATTAACCAAATCCCTTTTACCCAAATGGTTATCATGAATCAAGTTTTTATTCTATTAAATAGGGGTAGTCCCCTAAATTTGGCCTAATATGATGACATCCTTATGTTTGCCTTAAAGAGTATCCCTTATTTCTTAGGATAATGGGGTAAAACTATTGTTATTGAGCATATCCAAGACATTCCCAACCTATGTTTTATTCATAATGTTAATTAAGATAATGTGGCTATTAGATTATATGTTACTTCTTTCAAAGGAAAAGCATTGAAATGGTATAAGAATATTCCTTTAACCTCTATTATTAATTGGGATGATTTAGGTACAATCTTATTTAGGCAATTTGAATACAAGTTTGATCATCTATCTTTGGTTGAATAATTGACTATCACACAAAGGTACCCCATAAGTTCATCTCTAATTTTAACCTCAGATTCCAAAAAACATGGACTAGGATCCCTAGATTGGTTAGACAATCTTCAGAATATGCATTTTTATATTATTTAAAGGCCCTTAATTCTAATATTAGTGTTGTGATATAGTCCATCAGTGGTAATACATTGATAAATGCCTATGAACTTACAATACGAGCAGAGAAAAACTTAATACAAGTTGGTAAACTTGGTTATAAGGCCTTTAATGCCCATATCCCTAAAATTTCAACCTTTTCTTTCTCCTCAAGTTCCTAAATTCCCATTTATAGCTCTTATTCCATCTCCAAAAACCCAAGTTGTATCCCCTTCTAATCAAGCTAGTGACATTCAATATTTGAAACGTATGTCAAAAGCTTTTGGGAATAAGATTGTTCAACTCAAGAGACAAAAGTACCAAGGTAAACCTTATAAACAACAAAACCATAACACTTATCAGTCCTTCAATAACCAAAGTACTCCTTATCAAGGTTTCAAGGATAATAGGTAACCTTAATAAAACCAAGGATCCATAACCCAAACTAAGCCATATAGAGCCCTTGATCCTAAGGTACCTTCCAATTCAAAATCTATGTTCTTCAAAATAGTTTGATGAAAAATTTAGGTTGGTATCTTTTCAATCCAATTAACACTCAAAACCAAGCCTTAATATCACAATAATTACTATGCCATAAATGACACAGGAAGAGTTCTCTCTTCAAGTAGGTCAGTATCAAAACATGAATATGTCATCCCAAGGAGAAACTCAACAAGTTTCAAGGTATCTTGATGCCATCAATATAAACTAGCAATTAGATGATCATATTATATTCAACAAAGTTGGTGAAACTAGATACATAAATGGTCAAGTTACAACTCTAACTAGAGCTAAAAGAAGAATAGTTGAGAAAGCTCAAGATGTGATAAATAATTATAGTGTTCCTAAAATTATTCTAAAAAGTGTCAAAGATCAACCTACTACCCCTACAACACAAAAACATTAGAATGCAGTAGGAAAGGTTCCCCAATTGCTTCTAATTTGAGAACAACCAGTGGTTCAAAAGTTATAGCTAAAGGATAGTGGATCTCAATTCAACATAATGGATCAAATGAAGAGATAAAATGTAAGAATTATCATATGTGATTTCCTCACCATTCCAAGGAAGAAAGACATTCTTATTTAAGAGCTTTCAGCTCTTAAGGTGTCTAAAGAACCAGTTGAGAAACAAGAAGCTATCTTGGCCAATTTAAATCAACCTACCAAGAAACATGATCAGTAGGTACATAACATGACAAAGGTGGACAAAATCAAAGTAAAAAAAAACAAAAAACCTTTTATCTCTCTTTAATAATTAGTGATTTCTTAGTCAATAATTATATGGTAGATAGTATAACTAGTATCACTGTCATGCCTAAGCCAATTATAGACAAGTTGGGTCTCATCTATGAGCCAAATGCCAAAGTAGTATTACAATTGGATGGGTCACCAAAAAATACAATAGGCATAATCAAGATCTAAATTTGACATTACATGCTTTCCCTAATGTTACCATTCAACAAGATGTAGTAGTAGTGGACTTGCCTCCCTATTTTTCCATGTGTCTATCAAGGGACTTTACTTTAAAGATTGGAGGATATTTATCATTTAATTAGACATATATGATGTTTAGGATTAGGTATGGTACTAAGTTAACAATATGTTCTAAACCTATTGTCATATTTCATTTGGAGCCATATATTCCAAGTATGGTAAACACTAATTATGTTATCTCAGACAAGGTACTAGAGAATAACAAGGTAGAAACTGAGTCACCTCTAGATAGATTTCTAGATATTTTTCTTGATGAGTGGGCCTCTAATTTTCATGATCATGATCCCTAAAAGTTAATTAAATAATGACTTTATGTCTATTTCCTTCATGAAAATGATACACCAATTCTAGCTTTGATGAAGGATGATCATCCTAGTGATGACTTATGGTGACTATATTTTGATGGATATAAGAACAAACACGACACTAGGGCTGGAATGATGTTAATTTTTCTAGCCATTAAAAGGTATTTATCTTCTCTCAAAATTTATTTTGTTTTTTCTAACAATGTTATTGAATATGAAGCACTAGTGCATGGTTTGTAATGGGCAAGAAAGATGAAAGTCAATACCTTGTAAGTGTTTGGTGATAGTGAACTAGTAGTTCACCAAGAGGCCTTAATGTATGTATGAACTCACTTCTTCAGTCTTATAATAATAGGTTATGGGACTTACATTAAGACTTTAAAGCTTTCAATATTTGTCCCTTATTAAAAATTAAGAACAAGCATGAAGACATGTTGGCTGCCATTGGGTCACAATTCAGTATCCCATGATGACATAAAGAATGAAAAGATTCAATCTTACATAAAGGTGATTGTAAGGCCTTTTGTCCTACACAAAAACTATAATTGGTAAGTATTTGAAGATGATAATCAGATTGTTAGGTTATTCTAAGAAGCTAAGTTTTATTTAAGAAACCAAGACAAGTTTTCATAGTAGTATGGTGACCAAATTGTACAGCTAAAGAAAAATAAATTTACTAAAGGGTTGGTCACCCTTGAAAAAATATTTTAAAAATATGATGTATTGAGAAAAGAAAAGTTTTCCTTGTCAACCAAATAAGAACACTATACGAATGTGGAGATTTCCACTAGTAAGAGCTTAAAGTTGGGCAAAGTTTGTACATCTTCAGAGAAGAATTTTTTTATTAAGTTATGTTCAAGTTTTACAGATGTATTTTCATGGCAGTATAGTGACCTTAAAGGATTTGATCCAAGTTTAGCTCAACATACCATTGAGTTAGAATATGAGACTAGGCTAGTCAGATAAAGATAAAGGCATATTAACCCAAAGCTTGAACATTTGATGAGAGATGAGCTACATAAGCTCATTGAGTTAGCTATAATATTTCCAATTAAGCACTCAACTTGTGTGGCAAACCTTGTTCTAGTATGGGGAAATAATGGTGAAATAAGACTATGTCTTGACTTTCAAGACTTGAATAAGGCCTCTCTTAAAGACCACCATCGATTGCAATTAATGGATCAAATTTTACAATTGGTTAGAGGATTAGAAAGGTTCTCATTTTTAGATGGCTACAGTGGTTACAATTATATTTTGGTCAAAGAAGAAGACCAATTTAAAATATCCTTCACCACAAAGTAGGGAACATTTGCATATAAAATATGCCATTTGTTTTATCTAATGCTGGATCCACTTTTTAGAAAGCCATGAATATGGCATTTTAGGGTCTCCTTAACAAGTTCATACTTGTTTATTTGGATGGTATAACAATATTATATGATAGTGTAGATGAACACATGATTCACCTTAAGCAAGTATTTGAAAAATGTTGATAGTTTAATATATATCTAAATCCCAAAAAGAATGTCTGCTTGGTTCATGAAGGTAACCTTCTTAGACATATGATTTCCAAACATGCTATGAATATAGATCATGATAGGATAGACTCAATTCTTGCACTTTTCTTGCCTAAGCATAAGAAAACCTTACAAATATTTTTAGACAAAATCAATTTCATAAGGAGATACATTTAAAAAAATTCCACTTTAGCTAAGCCACTTACAACTATGCTAAAGAAAAATTAGAGTTTCAGCTGGTCCAAAGAAGGAGTAAGAAGATTTGAAGAGATCAAGAAAGTTATATTCAGTTCTCTTACACTCTTGAACCCTAATTTCATAAAGGATTTCTTATTTTATACCTATGCTAACATTGACACTATTTTAGGTATCCTCATGCATTAAAATAAAGAGACATTAGATCAACCAATAGCCTTCTTTAGTCAAGGCTTAAAAGAATAAGAAAAAAAACATTATTTTATTGAGAAGCATGTACTTTTTTTTATAAGGTCTCTTAAGAAATTTAGATACTTATTGTCTAATAATAAGATACATTTAATGGTTACACATCCAACTGTTAAGGATTTCATCTTGAAAAAGGATATAATAACAAGAGAGCTAGTTGGATAACCAAAGTCATGGAATATGATGTTGATATTAGGGTCACAAATCTAGTTAGAGCCAAAGGACTTTGTGAACACATAACCCAAGATTTGAAAGAATCAAATGGGGTAGATATGATGTCAAATGATGAAGAAATAAAAAATGATCACGCCTCATCTTCTAGCTAGTTCTAAGATACGGTAAGATACTTAAAAGATTTTGTTTATCCTTCTCATTTGACCCCTTCAAAGAGAATATATTTTAGATTACAGACAATTCCTTTTCTTCTTGTTGATAATGTGTTTTTCAAAAAGGATATCAATGGTACGTTGCTAAGATGCATAGAGTCAGATCAAACACAAAGACTAATTGAGCAATTCCATGATGGACATGGTGGAGGTCATTATTCAATAAGGATCATATCCGATAATATTATGAGAGGTGGGTATTATTGGCCAAGTACATTTGATGATTATTATGCATAAGTTAGGAAATGTAAATAATGTTTCATGTTTGTTGGAAAGGTTAAGCTTGGATCCTTTCCTATCCAACCAATAATAGTGAATCAACCCTTTGTCTAATGGGGATTGGAATTTATTGGTCTCATTAACCCTCCTTCAGGCTCAGGACACAAATGGATCCTAACTACCATAGATTATTTTACTAGATGGATAGAAGCAGTAACATTAAAAGAAGCCAATGAAAATAATGTTTTGTACTTCTATGAATGTTTGCTTACCAAATTTAGAGTCCCTTCAACCATTATTTCTAAAAATGATATGGATTTTTTGGGGTCTAAGATCAATGAGTGGGTAGTTTAACATAGTGTTTTTCTTAGTACCTCATCAAACTATTGTCCACAAAGCAACGGCCTTGCTGAGTCCACTAACAAGAATTTATTAAAGATCATTAAAAGGATAATTGAAGACAATCAGAGGTCATGACATCTCAAACTAAAGTCAACTCTATGGGCTGACATGATCACCTATAAAATTTCAATAGCCAATTCTCCATACAAGCTAGTAGATGGAAAGGAAGTAAGAATGCCTATTTTGATTGAATTCCTTGATTTAGAACTAATGCATCAACTTGAGATTTTAAAGAATGAGCCCATGGAAATCATATATGTTAAGTTTATGGACCTAGAAGAGATAAGACATCCGTTCATGTTGGATATGGAGGCCCATCAAGCCATGGTAAATAAATCTTTTGACAAATGAACTTCTTCAAGAAGTTTTAAGAAGGAGATTTGGTCCTCAAATGGGATGAGAATAGAGCTAATCTATGAAGGCATATAAACTTTGACTCTCTTTGGAGTGGTTGATATACAATCTCCAGCTATAAATCCCATAATGCCTTCCATCTTGCAAAGATAGATGGTGAAGAGCTTCCTATCCCATTCAATGGGATACATCTAAAACATTGTTATTGAGGAATCTATGTTCCCTGTCCATTGTTAGTTGGTCTTTTTTTCTCTAATTTTTATCTTTTTGTTTTGTCCCAAATAAGTGTTTTGTTTGAAAATTTACTTCGTTAAGTAGTTTCCCTATTTTTATTTTGTTTCCTTCCCTATTTTGGTGGAATTCTTTTATCTTTTTTTGTCAAGAGGTTTATTACAATCATGGAACAAATGTATTATTTGTAAATGGTTTGAGTTCTCAAGCATAGCAAGCATGTTGCCCAGTTGAGTCATCAAATATGTTAGCCAATTTTCAGCCTACATAACAAACTTGCTTGAATGTAGTGTAGTGTCCTAAAGATCAGAGCAAAGGGAAGGTTCCTAAGTAGGTTTCATGGTGAAACCAAGTAGATCAAAAGTTAGGGACAAGTTACAAAAGAAACTAAAATTCATTTGAGCCTTTAAAGATTTAGTAACAATTCAAACACAAGTTCAGAGGGGCCTATAGGCTTTCAAAAATCAAAGTGTAGAATCTATATTTTGATAGGTCCTTAGAGATTTCTTTTAAGCTTTTACTTTGTCTAAGTGTTGATTCTTTTAGAAATTTCATTTGGGTTTTTTGAATAAGTGTTGGGATTTGTTTTAGACATCTCATCCAAAATGAAGTTCCTAAAGGCATGTTTCTTTCAACTTTTTGTCATGGGCAAAAGGCTAAGTCTAAATTCTTTAAAAAAAAAGTTTGAGTCATAAGTATTTCTTTGGGAAAAATTGTTCTACAATAATTTCCCAAAAAAAAAATTCTTTTGGATTAAATGTCTGATGCAAAAAATCTAAGTATTGATTTCTTTCAGATAAATTATCCAAGATAGGAACCCTGTCATCTTGATTCTTTCATATAAATTATTTGAAACAAAAGTCCGGAAGACTCATTTCTTTTGAGGAATGTGGTTGAAACAAAAAGTCTAAAGAAATTATCCATGCCAATATGCTTGATGCAAAAGCCTCAAGGTAATTATATTAGTTCCAAAAAAAATTGATCGAATAAAGAGATGATGGGTGCGCAAGTGTTAAATTCAAGCATAGAAAATGACTGTTGGTTTTCAAATACATAGTGACATTCATACGGATGTCAAATATATTCATGTATATGTCAAAATTCAAGCCATGACAAATAGCCATTTGATTTCAAATGGGTCCAAGATCAATAGTCTATGTTTAATCATGAGAAGGATCTAACAACACACGTAAGGTCAAGAAGTCAAAAGGATAGGCATGTGGCTGTCAAATTTAGGCCATGGTAAATATCCATTGGATTTCAAATGTCTTGGAGACATTTGTACAAATGTCAAAGTAAATCTCAATAGTCACCCATTGAGGTCCAAAGATTTATGGTATCATGGATGTCATCGATGTTCCCACAAACATCAAAATATGGGTTTGTAGATGTCAAGATAAGGCTACGGTAAAAAGTTGTTTGATTTCAAAATATTATAGATGATCGCATGGACATCAATTACATTTGTGTGGATGTCAAATACAGGCATGTAGATTTCAAAGTAAAGCCTCATGAAGTAATCATTTGACTTTAAACATTCAAGATCAATGGTCGATGTTTAATCAAAAGGAAATCCAATGGTGAGTGGTGACTAACAAGAAAGTGGGCCTAGGTAGATCAAAGGCTCGTATTACTTTGTACATTTTGATCCTATGGTGCACACTCAATTCAACATGTCAAAAAATCTATGTGGCAAGAAATTAAAGGTTCACATGCATTCATACAAATTGATTCTATGGTATGAGATGAGTCAAAATGTCAAATAACTTGAGAAGCCACCACGTGGCATAAGTGCATAAAGTAGGTAGACTATCAACAGATCCTACATGGAAATGTGGGGCTACTAAGAAGCACTAGCTTAGATAGAGTTGACAAGTAAAGGGCATGATTGATGGCTCTTGTATGATCATACTAATCAAGATCAATTGTGTGTGATGGATCAAAATGCTAATAGACTGAGTTAGTTTTTGATGGCCAATCAAATAAAGGTGAGCCCAAACATTTTCAATGAAAGTTGATAGGGAAATTTTTGACCCAGGCAGTTAAATATAAAGGGACCATAGCCTGAGCATGATCTAGGTTGAACCAATAGGACCAAACATTGCTATCAGAGCTCCATATAGGTAAAATAAGTATTTTAAGCTTAACATAAAGATAGAGTATAGAGTAGTGTTTATGAAGCAAGGTCAAGTAGTTTGTATGTTTTAATGAATATTATGTTTGTGTGAAAACCAATGGTTTGAGATTGGTTTTTCTTGTATATAATGGACATAGGTTCGAGTTATAAAGAATACAAACATAAATGTGATCATGAAGAGGTGTCTTACCTATCAATATGGTCACATTTTTGATAAGCAGGTTCTCATGGTCATCCAAAATAGATGTGGCATGATTCTATTAGTTCCAAAGAATGAGAAGTTTGGTCCTCATCATTAGATCATTAGATCATGACATGGATTTTTATGAAATACATTGAGTAGATGGATAAGGATAATGATCATTCAACTCTTTTATAGAATTTATTCCTTATTGATTTAATGTCCTCAAGTTGGTGTTAATCCATTGAAAGTGGTTAGGCCTATTTCAATACACAACTCTCTCTCTCTCTCTCTCTCTCTCTCTCTCTCTCTCTCTCTCTCTCTCTCTCTCTCTCTCTCTCTCTCTCTCTCTCTCTCTCTCTCTCTCTCTCTCTCTCTCTCCCCCCCCCCCCTTAGATATATGCACTTTCAAGATTTATCTTTATTTGTATTAATCTTAGTTTTAGAGCCTTACAATGATACATCCTTTTCAAATTAACTTTATAATAGGCAAGGTAGTTACATCAACACATAAGTGTATCACTAAACCTTGATCTTTCAATTTCAATATTTTTCAAATAATTTCAATCTTGTTTTAGATTCACTAATTATATATTGTAACATGTTATTAGTTAGAGGTAAGTCACCAACAAATCACTCAAATTGGTCACACATAAAGATAAGGTGTGTTATACACACCTAGGTACACATTCATTTCATTTAAAATATAAATTTCATTACTAGATTAAGGGGTTAAAAATGTAGATGAATTTTATGGATTATATAGAACCATAGTATTATACACTTGGAAAATGCAAACCTTCATTGTTCTTCCTAGTTTTGGACCTTTCTTGCTTCCACAAGTCTCACATATGCTCTATCTTTGCCCCTTGGTCTATATCTCTTAGTATTACCACTCTTATGTTGATGACATAGGCCTTATTTCTTATCCAAAATGTTAAAATTTACTAATCTTATACCTTTACAAGTTTTGAATATGTATGTACTTTCTTATTCCTTGGATACTAACATTTAGGATAAACACTAGTGTTGACATTAGTGTTCTAACCTAATGTAAGTGTCCAATGCCCTAAAGTCATCCAATTTTTAAATGAAACGTATCCTAATGGTCATCCTAAGTAATTTAATGCAAGTTAATTATCCAAAGGGATTGATATAAATATAAGATCAACTCTCATTCATTCATCACCTAGCAACACGAGAACAAAACCAAGTGTTCTTACCAAAGACCATACAATTGAACAAAGCTTCCCTATTTTCATACCAGTCATAGGTACAACACATCTATAGGTCTAAAATACTAAAGGAGCAGCCTAAGAACTTAATTTTCCAAGTTACAAGCTAGGTCATTGTTGATCTTATTTTACACACATTGCATGATTCACACTGTTGTCCCCCCCAAAATAGCTTTCATTTTTAGGACAACATTTGAAATATTTTGGTCTTTCAGATCAAAATTGTATCTTCCATTTTCAAAATTTGTCTTAGTTATTTAGATTTCTCATTTTCAAAGCTTCTCAGAAAATCTACAGACTTTGCAAATTAAGTTCAATGGATTTCACATGTTGAAAATCTATAGACTTTGTATCTTCAGATTATACAGGTAGGTTCATTTATACATATTCAAAGATTTTTGCAGACAGTTTCAGTCAAAGGAATCAATTTTCAAACACTTAGTCATTTTTTGGGATTGTTTCAATGCCTTGGTTCGAACAGAAATCTCCATCAGCAAACACCAATAGCAAGTTCAATGTCTTTGGCAAGAGTTAAGCGCTTCATCAAGGTTCAAAGTTCAATCACTTCAATTAGTTCAATGGATTCCAAACATTTGGCCAAATCAAGGTGACTTGAACCATTGAACCATTGAACCACTTTGGTTCAAAGGTTCAATGAGTTCAAGGTTCAATGGCAGGTTCAACCAAAAGAACAGTTCAATGGCTCGATTCAACCAAGCAGTTCAATGCTTTATTTCACTCAGATGGTTCATTCCCTTTATTTCAGCATCTTTTGGTTTGACCATTTGGTTTGTCAGTCTGTGCAAAGCCTTGTTTGAGCCATTGAACCAAAACTTGGTTCAACGTCTAGGTTCAACAGCAGGGTCATTCACTTAGTTCAACCATTTGGCTCATTGAATGGTTCATCAATTTTGTTTCAAAGGCGCTTGGCATGCATCATTGAACCATTGAACTGGTTTAATAGATAGGTTCAATCAAATGGTTCAACTGTTGGTTCAAAGGCAAGTTTAAATATTTGGTTCAATACTTAGTTTATCAGCTTGTTTTATTTGTTGAACCATCGGCTTGAACCATTGGCTTGAACCATTTTTGCTTAAAAGCCTTGGTTCAATCGATTGGTTCAATTTCAAAGTTCATCCAACGGTTCATTGGTTTTTGGTTCAAAAGGATTTGGCACGCTTCATTGAACCTTTGAACCGGTTCAATTAATGGTTCATCAGCCAAGTTCAAAAGGATGGTTTAATGCTAAAAGGAACTTTTTCGAAGGATAAATACCCTTGCAGAGGACACTTCATCGACTAAAAAAACCTTTGGATTTTCAAAAGAAATCCAAATGCTTGTTTAAATACTTGGCGGAACAAATTTCAGCAGACTTTTTATCCACGAGAATTTTACCCAGACTTTTTATCTGTGGGAATTTTTTGTGGGACAAATTTCCGTAGAATTAGCCACAGGGAGCTTTTAACTCAAACACCATGGAATTTTCCCTGGGGATTTTTCTAGGGGAATAAAGCCTGGGGAAACATTTGCTCGTGACAACTACCAAAACAAAAACTCAGGGAAATATTTATCTGCAGAGTTGATAAAACAAAGGGCTACCGAAGGACCCTGAATGGTAGGTGCCCTTGTGGGGGACTCTTGATAGTCAAAATAAAGGGCTCAACAAGGATCATTTCTCAAGGCCCAAAAGGGTATGTCCAATTTAGAAAAGTGCTAAGCAAAAATTCAAAATCTGAAAGAAGACCAAGAGGTGACTTCCACAAAGATGTCAAATTCAACATAGCCGACTAGCCGTTGGAAGTATATTGATGGGAATTTAAACGTCAATTTTAAAAATAGTAAAATAATCTTTGATTTACAGACCTAAATGCATTTCCAGAATTTAAGACAAAAACCAACTGAAAGTGAGGAAAGGCAGAACAATGGATGAATACAGGGCTCAATTCAAATAATCTGGAAAGGAGGAATGATGAAGACAAGATCAGATCACCAGGTGGACATTAAAAGTTGTAATCTTTCAATTGCACGACTTGTTTATCTACATTGAGAAGATCAAATGGGCAAAAGGCCTCAAATTTCTAGCTTGTCTTCCTAAAATTTCCCAATGCATCATGATGTATTATTGTTCTGAGTCCTTCTTGAAGTGGCTATATAAGGGACTTTATTTCATTGTAAAAGTATCTTCTTTTTGACAATCTGAACGAAACTCTGCTAAAATTGAGAAAAATCATTGAGACTTTGTGCTTAGTCTGTTAATCATATTTTGTTAATGGAAATAAGGGACTTTTTTAGACTTTGTGTTGTGATATCTTTTCTGTTTCATTAATTTAATAAGCAGGATTAGTAAGTTAATCAAGAAGGTGTCCTGAAAAATCAACTATGGAGAGACTTTGTGCCCCCATAGCTGCCTTCAGTGTGTTTGCTTTTTCATTGCCATGTAAAGGACTTTGAGAAGACTTTGAGATTTCATTGCCCTTCATATATCACTCTTGAGTATTTCAGGTGTAGATTTTGTGATGTGTCTTGATTTGCTGGTTCTCAAACTCCCAGTTACGCTCTACTTTAATTTCCAAGAGTATTCTTATGGCTGGCTGAATAGTTTTCCCTAAAAGAAGAGGAGAGTTGTTTGTCATTCCCTTGAGTTTTTCCTTTGTTTTTCATACATCATCTCTGAATAAAGAGAGATGGATGTCTGGTCCTACCCTTGAGTATTATTATTTTCTATTTATACATATACATAGCATATCCATAGAGAACCTCCCCTTGATTAGAGGAGAGAGTAGTCTCCTTTTGATGTGATAAACTTACACATTAGGATGACTAATCTTCTTGCTTTGGCTGATAAGACCTATTTTGTTTATCAGTATGCTGATAGACAAAATATTCAACCAATAGTTTTCAGTGACTCCACTAGGAAAACACATTATCCATTTATAGTCTATCCATTCCATTCACCTCCACATCACAAGAAAAGAATGCACAGTTTAAAGACTCAAGCTTTAACTGAAGCAAAGTCAAATCTTTTCTATTTTTGTTTTACAATCTGGTAGATTCAAGGTATACATGAAGCCAAAGGGATAAAGGTATCGTTGATCTTATGTTTGAGCTAGTACAACAAAGTGATTTTGATCTATTTCCTTCACCATCTCGTCTCCAAAAAACCAAGAGCTTCCCTCGTACTAAAGTCAAATCCCCATTACCAGATAAAGTATCTACTTCTGCTATTGATAAAGCTGTGCCTATAGTTACCCCATTGAGATTTGTTATCCCTCCCTTTCAGAACCCTACAATGGCAATTCAAGGCCCCTGGGGTAATGCTTTTGGTCCTCTCAATCTTACTCCTCCTCTACATGAGCTTTTACGTAGTTCTAAGAAGAATTTTCCTAAATTCTATGGTGATGGAAAAGTTCATCCTGGTGAACATGTTGCAGCATTCAGTATAGCTTGTGGAGTAATCAGAGTAGACTTTGAAGATGTAGCAGTCAAGATTTTTGTTGAAACACTACAAGGCCCTACTGCAGATTGGTTTTACCATTTACAAGGTTGATCTGTGACCAATTGGAATACCTTGAAAGATAAGTTTGAAGCTAGATTCAAACTTGTAGAAGATGCACATACACTTCTGACTCAACTTACATAAATAAAAAAGAGCTGCATGAGCCTACGAGAGACTTTATAGCTAAATTTGACAAGTTGAGAAACAAAATTCCTATGATTTCCAGACCTACAGTTGAGAATCTTAAATGCTTTTTCATTAATTCTTAGCTACCTGAAGTTAGTTTCCTCTTGAGACGTGCTGGCCAAATAGATCTCACTACAACTCAACTTTTGGCCACTGAAGTAGAAGATGATCTCATCTTAGCAAGGAAAATAATAAGAGATCCCAATAGAAATAGAGCTTCATCATCTTTTGAATATTCATCTATAAGCACCACAGATCCAATGGTGCAAAAATTAGCAAATGGCTCAAGGAATGTCTTTTGCTCCTACATATAGGACATTCCCAAATCAATCATATCAGGGCAATGTTGCCAAAAACCAAGGAAAAATAAATCGCCTTCCTCCTCCACAAAGAAAACTTGCCTTGGAAGCTCCTCTAACTAATTCAGCAATGGGATATCTTGAGATAGAATCAGAATTGTATTATCAGCCTGAATTAAATCAAGAAAATGATGCTGATATCATTGAAAATAGTCAAGAAGAATCAGCTGGTGATTCCCACATTGGTTTCCTAAATTATCAGGATGAACTCAGAAGCAAAGGAGAAGCTTCAGATGGATCATATGCAGTGTTTACCAGGTCTGAGAATCAATTAGCTGAATGGGTTGATAAAGAAAAGATAAAAGAACAACCACAGCCAGTAGTCACAATTGTCAAGCATGGGACAGCTCTGCCCTTTCAACCAAAAGATCTAATCATTACTCAAAAGGTAAATACATATGTTGTGCCTTCCCCTTCTACTTCTAATTTTCAAACCAGCCCACCTCCCATGCCTTTGAAAACTTAGAAAGCTGAAGTACCTTTCTCTGTACCTAGCTCAATTCAACCATTTGATATAATTGACCATGTTAAAAAGACAAAAATACAGATGTCTAAATTTGAGTACTTACAGTCCAATCTAAATCAACTGAACAAGCTGGTCCAATATGTTAAAAATTAGACCGTCCCTACAAGACAAAGGGCCAAAAAAGTAACCATTGATTTTTCAATGAATACACCTATTCCAAATAATCTGATTATTACTCCTCAAGCTACTCCTGGAAAAATAAAACCCTTCTATGTTTCCCTATTAATCAATGGCCATAAGCTGAGTAATTGTATAATAGACTCAGGCGCATTTGACAATGTTATGCTTGCCAAAGTCATTGAGTCTCTTAGTCTCACATTAACCAAGACATTTGGCAGATGTTTCTCCATGAAAAACAAGCAAGTGCCATTATTGGGGCAAATCAAAGATGCTCAATTTGCATTCGCAACCTTTCTAGACAAGAGGATTAAAATGATTGTATTAGTAGCTGACGTCCCAGCATCTTATGGCATTTTACTTGGATGGAATTTCTATAAGGATGTGAGAGGAGAACTGAACATGGATCTATCTGAGGCAAGGATCCCTATCCAAGGCGTGATGAAGAGATTACTTCTTGAAAAGGAAGCAAAGTATGTAGTTACCAAGACCTCAGCTCCTGAAGGTCAAATCCTCTTTGAATCTCCAGGTATGGGTAATTATTTTTTATATATAGATCATGAAGAAAGACCCTCCATCTTTGATGAAGGAAATTCTAAAGTAAAGATAGTGTCCAATGAGATTTGGACTCTAGAATTTGATGGTAGTTGTTCCTCTATTGGTTCTGGAGCCGAAATTGTCTTGATATCTCCTCAAGGAGATATGTTCCCTTCATCCTATAAGTTACAATTTAGCAACATAAATAATATAGCTAAATATGAATCACTATTGCTGGGCATGAAGGCTGCTCAAAAAAGAGGTGTCAAGTTTCTTCATGCTAAAGGGGATGCCAAATTAGTAGTCTGCCAAGTGAGAAATTCATATCAGACCAAAAATGAGATGCTGTGCCATTACCGTAATCTTGTTTGGGACCAAATTGAAAGCTTTGATTGTTTCAACATTTCTTCCATTCCAAGAGAATATAATGATAGAGCTGATGCACTTGATATTTTAGGAACTCTTTTAGCTCCTCATTCTAATTTTAAAGAAGCCAAATATACCATTGAGTTGGTCTATAGGCCGAGTGTTCCTGACAATGCTGATAATTGGCAAATTTTCAATGATAATAATTAGATCATTGCTTTTTTGGAATGAAAAGACAATTTTGAACAACTATATTTTGAAGGCAGCAAATCTCAAAAGTCTGAATTAATTTCTGAATCTAGTTCAGATGTAAATGAAGAGTTTCTACAACTGAAAGGAAACAAAATTCTTAAAGGCCTGGTTTTTATTGAGAAGTTGTTTGACAAGTGTGATAGATTCATAAAGCAACAATAGACAGATTCAAATTTCTCTTAGGGATTTGAACAAGTGAATTTGACCAATGAAGAAAATCCAAAAATGGTCAACATTGGTAAGTGTTGTACACCTAAAGAAAAATTCAAATTCACTTCTTTGCTCTGTCAATACATTGATGTCTTGGCATATTCATACGAATATCTGAAGTCTCTCAGACCTGATGAAATTTGCCATCATATTCCTCTCAAGGTTGATTCAATGCCTTACAAGCACAAATCTAGACAATACAATCCAAAAAATTTAGGTACAATTATGTCTGAGATTTAGAAAATGTTAAATGCTAGAATTATTTTTCCAATCCATCATTCTACATGGATTACAAATATAGTTCCTGTAAGGAAGAAAAATGGTGAAATCTGCATTTGTGTAGATTTCTAGAATCTAAATCAATCATCTCTAAAAGACAATTACCCTTTGCCAATCATGGACCAAGTGCTTCAAATAGTAACAGGATCAGAAATGTTATCAATGTTGGATGGCTTCTTAGGCTATAACCAAGTTGAATTTGACCAACACAAGACCACGTTCATCATGCCTTGGGGTACATTTGCATACAAAAAAATGCCTTTTGGATTAATAAATGCTAGTGCTACCTTTCAGAGAGCTATGGACATGGATTTTAAAGATGAAATTGGCAAATTCATAGTTGTATATCTTGATGATTTAATTGTCTTTTCAAAGCATCGATCTAATCATGTACGCCATTTGCAACAAGTGCTGGAGCGCTGCCAACAGAATGGTATTTCTTTGAATCCTAAAAAGTTTGTTTTTGGAGTGACAGAAGGGAAACTCCTTGGACACATTGTGTCCAAAGAAGGCATAAAGATTGACTTAGACAGAGTCAAGTCTATCCAAGAGCTAAATTTTCCTGCAAGTAAGAATGTTGTTCACTCTTTCTTTAGAAAAGTGAATTTCTTACAGAGATTCATCCCCAAATTTGCTGAGAAGACAAGACACATTGTAAACATGATGAAAGAAAAGACTACCTTCAGTTGGACCAAAGAAGGCAAAGCAACATTTTAAGATATCAAGGTCGCTATTGCTCATGTGCCTACCTTGGTCTACCCAGATTACCATAGAGATTTCATTATATACAGCTATGCATCTGAGCATACTCTTTCAACGATTCTTGTCCAACAAGACAAAGAAGGTATGGAATCCCCTATTTCTTTCATGAGCTGCCCTCTGAAAACTCATGAAATGAAGTATTCGAATATAGAAAAGCATGCCTATGCTTGGTAAAAGTAGTCAAACACTTTCGCTTCTATATTCTAAATTCACATGCTACTACCTTAGTTCCTGACAGCACAGTCAAATCTATATTAACTCAATAGGAGTTTGGCACAAAGAGAGGTAATTGGATTGCAAAAATCCAAGAATTTGATCTAGATATCAAGCCAACAAAGCTAGTTAGAGGTAAAGGCCTTTGTCAATTAATGGCTGGCAATAAGCTAGAAGATACACAATGTGAAGAAGTTGAAGTAGACAATATGCCAACAATCATTTTTGTTTTTACTACCAATGAATGGTATTCAGATACTACCTATTTTCTAACTTATGGAGAATGTCCTGTTCATTTGTCTTACAAAGAGAGGAGAACTATCAGATTGAAAGCTGCCAATTTCATCCTTTGGAACAACAACCTATATAAAAGAAGCATAGATGGAGTTTTTTTCGCTATGTAGATAAAGAACAACAGACCCAACTCTTGAAATCTTTCCATAATTTAGCATGTGGAGGACATTTTTCTGCCCCTATGACTACTCACAAAATTCTATGAGCCAGGTATTATTGGCTAACTCTTTTCCAAGATGCACATAAGTGGGTGAGGAAATGTGAACTTTGCCAACAATTTGTTGGAAAACCCAAGTTGGCTGCTTTGCCTTTCAAGCCAGTAATCATAGAGGAACCTTTCCAATAGTGGGGACTCAATTTTATTAGGATAATAAATCCATCTTCAAGTGTTGGACATGATTATGTCCTTACAGTGACTGATTATTTCACTAAGTGGGTAGAAGCAATCTCGACAAAGCATGCTACTTTAGAAGTTGTATGCAACTTCCTGAAAGAGAATATCATTTCCAAATTTGGATTTCCACTCAAGATTGTTACTGATAATGCAGCTTGTTTCACCTCTCAAGAAATCATGCAATTCTATTTTTATTATGGAATTATGCTCTCTCATTCTTCTAATTATTTTCTGCAAGGAAATGGACAAGCTGAGTCCAGCAATAAAAATTTGGTAACTATTATCAAGAAGCTTGCAGATGAGAATCAAAAGACGTGGCATAAGGCATTGGTGGATGCTCTGTGGGCTGACAAGATCAAGCCAAAAAGGGCAATTTGTATGTCTCCTTTTCAACTTCTCTATGGGATTAATGCTTAGATACCAATCACCTTAGAGTTACCAACATTAAAATTGGTGAAGGCCATTGAAGATCAAACATATGAGAGCTCTCTTGACAAAAGAATCATGTGCCTTACTCAGCTAGAAGAATAAAGAACCATGGTGGTGGACAAAATTACTGTTCATCAATAACTGATAAAAAAACTTTTTGATCAGAAGGCTAGAAATCGTGATTTCCAGATTGGGGATAAAGTCCTACTGTGGGACAAAAGAAGAGAGCCAAAAGGGATGCATGAAAAGTTTGACTCCCTTTGGAGAGGCCCATTCATAATTCATTATCACATGGGTGAAAACAACTTTTTGTTGAAATATCAAGATGGCATCCTCTTTTCTCTGCCCCATAATGGGCAACATCTGAAGCACTTCAATTCTTGAAGTATCAAATCATTGCCTTTGTATATATGTATATTTGTACAGTTTTAATTTTGTTTTGTTTTGTTTGTTTTTGTTTTTGATGTCTTTCATTTTTGGAAAGCATGACTCTGAATCCCAATGGTACACTTGAAGACATTGGAGATTCTGGATTATACTCCTTTCAATTCATTTTGCAATTGATAAAAGTTCCCCAACTAGAGCCAGCTGTTGTCACCCCAAAAATAGCTTTCATTTTTAGGACAACATTTGAAATATTTTGGTCTTTCAGACCAAAATTGTATCTTCCATTTTCAAAATTTGTCTTAGATATTCAGATTTCTCATTTTCAAAGCTTCTCAAAAAATCTATAGACTTTGCAAATTAAGTTCAATGGATTTTACATGTTGAAAATCTATAGACTTTGTATCTTTATATTATACAGGTAGGTTCATTTATATAGATTCAAAGATTTTTGCAGATGGTTTCAGTCAAAGGAATTGGTTTTCAAACACTTAGTCATTTTTTGGGATTGTTTCAATGCCTTAGTTCGAACAGAAATCTCCATCAGCAAACACTAGCAACAAGTTCAATGTCTTTGGCAAGAGTTAAGCACTTCATCAAGGTTCAAAGTTCAATCACTTCAATTGGTTCATCGGCTTCCAAACATTTGGCCAAATCCAGGTGACTTGAACCGTTGAACCATTGAACCACTTTGGTTCAAAGGTTCAATGAGTTCAATTTTCAATGATAGGTTCAACCAAAGGAATAGTTTAATGGCTCGGTTCAACCAAGCAGTTCAATGCTTTATTTCACTCAGATGGTTCATTCCCTTTGTTTTAGCATCTTTTGGTTTGACCATTTGGTTCATCAGTCGGTTCAAAGCCTTGTTTGAACTATTGAACCAAAACTTGGTTTAATGTCTAGGTTCAACGGAAAGGTTCAACAGCAAGTTCATTCACTTAGTTCAACCATTTGGCTCATTGAATGGTTCATCAATTTTTTTTCAAAGGCACTTGGCGTGCTTCGTTGAACCATTGAACCGGTTCAACAGATAGGTTCAATCAAATGGTTCAACTATTGGTTCAAAGGCAAGTTCAAATATTTGGTTCAATGCTTAGTTTATCAGCTTGTTTTATTCATTGAACCATCAACTTGAACCATTGGCTTGAACCATTTTTGATTCAAAGCCTTGGTTCAACCGATTGGTTCAATGTCAAAGTTCATCCAATGGTTCATTGGTTTTTGGTTCAAAAGGACTTGGCGTGCTTCATTGAACCTTTGAACTGGGTTAACTAATGGTTCATCAGCCAAGTTCAAAGGGATGGTTCAATGCTGAAAGGAACTTTTTCAAAGGACAAATGCCCTTGCAAAGGACACTTCATCGACCAAAACTCCCTTCAGATTTTCAAAAGAAATCCAAAGACTTGTTCAAATACTTGGTAGAACAAATTTTAGTAGACTTTTTGTCGACGGGAATTTTACCCAGACTTTTTGTCCACAGGAATTTTCCATGGGACAAATGTCCACAGAATTACCCACGGGGAGCCTTCAACTCAAACACTCAAGAATTTTTCCCAAGGATTTATCCACAGGAATAAAGCCTGCGAAAACTTTTGCTCGTGACAACTGCCAAAACAAAAACTTGGGGAAATATTTATCCATGGAGTTTATAAAAAAAAGGGCTGTCGAAGGACCTTGAAGGGTAGGTGCCCTTGTGGGGGACTCTCAGCGATCAAAATAAAGGGCTAGACAAGGATCATTTCTCAAGGCCCAAAATGGTATGTCCAATTCAAAAAAGTGCTAAGCAAAAATTCAAAAGCCGAAAGAAGACCAAGAGGTGATTTCCATAAAGACGTCAAATTCAACATAGCTAACTAGCCGTTGGAAGTATATTGATGGGCATGTAAACGTCAATTTTAAAGACAGTAAAATAATCTTTGATTTACAGACCTGAATGCATTTCTAGAATTCAAGACAAAAGCTAGCTGAAAGTGAGGAAAGGCAGAACAATGGATGAATATAGGGCTCGATTCAATTAATCTGAAGGAGGAACTATGAAGACAAAATCAGATCGCCAGGTGGACATTGAAAGTTGTAATCTTTCAATTGCACGACTTGTTTATCTACATTGAGAAGATCAAATGGGCAAAAGGCCTCAAAGTTCCAGCTTGTCTTCCTAACATTTCCTAATGCATCATGATGTATTACTATTCTCGAGTCCTTCTTGAAGTGGCTATATAAGGGACTTTCTTTCATTTTAAAAGTATCTTCTTTTTGACAATCTGAACAAAACTCTACTGAAATTGAGAAGCATCATTGAGACTTTGTGCTCAATCTATTAATCATTATCTGTTAATGAAAACAAGGGACTTTTTTAGACTTTGTGTTGTGATATCTTTTCTGTTTCTAATTTAATAAGTAGGATTAGTAAATTAGTCAGGAAGGTGTCTTGAAGAATCAACTATGGAGAGACTTTGTGCCCCCATAGCTGCCTTTAGTGTGTTTGCTTTTTCGTTGTTGTGTAAAGGACTTTGAGAAGACTTTGGGCTTTCATTGTCCTATGTATATCACTCTTGATTATTTCAGGTGCAGACTTTGTACTATGTCTTGATTTGCTAGTTCTCATACTCCCAATTATGCTCTACTTTAATTTCCAAGAGTATTCTTATGGCTGGCTGAATAGTTTTTCCTGAAAGAAGAGGAGAGTTGTTTGTCATTCCCTTGAGTTTTTCCTTTGTTTTGCATACAACATCTTTGAATAAAGAGAGATGGATGTCTGGTCCTACCCTTGAGTATTATTATTTTCTATTTATACATATACATAGCATATCCATAGGGAACCTCCCCTTGATGAGAGGAGAGAGCAGTCTCCTTTTGATGTGATAAACTTACACATTAGGACGACTAATCTTCTTGCTTTGGCTGATAAGACCTATTTTTTTTATTAGTACGCTGATAGATAAAATATTCAACCAACACACACATAAGCCAACATGTAGGGTAGAACTACATTACTCTGTGGCACCTCTTAAATTATTGGCTATGTAGGTATAACTCACTAAAAGAGGGGTCTTTAGGGTCATATTGACACTATATGCCCATTAACCCATTATTTTTAAGGTCACAATGAAAATGAAGAACTAGAGTTTTAAAAATTCATGATGAATGATAATCTATGACCCAAATTTGAATACACTAGAGTATTTTGATATTATTTTTTATATACATATATGTATGATACACATCTCTCTCTCTCTCTCTCTCTCTCTCTCTCTCTCTCTCTCTCTCTCTCTCTCTCTCTCTATAAATATATGTTTTCAAGCCTTGAAATATATCCCTATTTTTGGTATGACAAAACTCCACCCAAATTTAACTGTAACCCCTTTTGATGCAATAAATATTGAATTCTATCATTTTTTTGGCTAGATTAAAGTGTGTCCTATGAATTCATGTATTGTGGTTAAGTGAATGTATTTTCCTTGCCTATGTCTTAGTTTTCTCACCTTTAGTATATTCTTAGTATCTCTCACATGTCATTATAAGTGCAATTTATAGTTTATTATTTAGCTTGAAAGTGGATATCCACCCTCCCATGCTAGTTTGATGATTGATCAATGCCTTATTATGAAATATCTATGTGGGACTTATTTTATTTGGTCTTGAATACATCCTATAGTGTGTTTAATTTATTTTGAGTGATCAAATCATTGGTGAATCACCTCTTTTTACATGCTTTCATAAGTTATTGTTAAAATATCTCTCCCTTTTTCAAGCAAGTGCTAGTTTAGGTTTAGTATAGGTAGTAGATCCAAAAGGAATCTAGCCTTCTCTAGAGGTCTGATCCATTATTATGATACCCATAGCCTAGGATTAGTTTCACATTGGACATGATTTGAGTAGGAAGATATGAACAATCCCATTCTCAATTAGGGTGCAAATCTAGGACATGAACAGTAGGGATTATTTACCTAGAATAACAAAAGACGTGGTAAACATAACATCTTAGAATGTTTGGATAGATTTCTAGTTTCTAATAATTAAATGTCTCAAAATTAGATTACAAAGAGTTCCATCCTTTCATTTATAGGCTCTGATCACTTGCCTATTGTTTGGAGTGTCAATATTGATCATAAACCCTTCCTTTCTCCTTTCAAGTTTGAGAAAATGTGGCTTCAAAAATATTCTTTTCTAGTACTTATGGAAGCTTGGTGGAAGAATTGTCACATTCAGTTGTTCTCTCCCATGTTCAGAATGATAAAAGGATTCAATATATCAAGGGCTATCTTCGATAGTGGAATATTAATTATTTCAAAAATATATTATAAGAAAAAATTAGGGTTGAAGTTGAGTTAGAGAATCTCAATTGAACTACCTACCAAGTTGGAATGGATCAAAATTCATATGGTAAAGAGATGTTTTTACTAGATGAATACGAGGGATTTATCTAGAGAGAGTAAATTATTTTGAAACAAAAATCTAGAATCGATTCGATGAAAGAGGGAGACATAAGCTCTATATTTTTCCATAATTTTGTTAAGATTATACATAATTTACTTGCATTTCTCAAATTCATTCATCTACTAGTGATAATTTGGTCACTCAATCAGAGATTCAGAATGAGGTTGTCAATTTTTTCAATGATATACTTAATAATGATAAGGCCTTGATCTTGAAGATCCTAATCACAAACTTAATTTCATTCCTTAGTTGGTCTCCCCTGATCAAAATGTGATATTACTATCTCCCTTCACCTTAGAGGAAATTCAAACTATGGTTTTTAATATGGAAAAAGGTAAAGCACCTAGGCTAGATGGTTTCTCCATGGATTTTTTTAAATCTTTTTGGGATTTGGTGGGGGAAGAAGTCTTACAAATGGTGGAAGAATCTAGAAGGTGGAATAAGGTTTTACCAAATCTAAATGTTACCTTTATTTCACTCATTCCAAAATGGGACTTTTAATAAATTTTTACTGATTTCAAGCCTTTTTATTTATGTAACACAATGTGTAAAATCATCTCTAAAGTAATGGACACAAGGCTCAAGCCTATCCTTGACTCCCTAGTCATAGAGGAGTAGGATATTTTTTTTCTTGGAAGGAATATTCAAGAGGAAATTATTATTATTTGTGAAATCATCCACCACTTATCCATTACTCATCAGAAGGTTACAATGTTCAAAATTCATAAGTAAAGCATATGACAGGGTTAACTGGCACTTTTTTTAATCAAAACTCTATAAAAATTTGGGTTTCATAAGAGATGGTGTGATTGGGTTTTCATTTGCATCTCCTTTTATGTCTATGTTTTACACACACCCCCCCCCAATTTTTTTTTTTCTGAAATAATAAATTGATACTCTTATCTGCCTTAGAGATGACCTAGTCATCAAATTTAAAAATGTAATTAAGGACCCTAAGTCAGTTAGTATTATTTATAAATATGCATGATTTGAATTAAATAATTTGATAATTATCATATTTTTTTAATTCTTTTTTACATTATAGTGGTTTTGAAAAGCATTTGTGGACTAACGAATAAAATTGGCATATTTATATGATTAAATCAATGCTTCATTTTCATTTATAGATAAATCAATAGTCAAATTATATCATTTTGTAAATCAAAGTTACAATTTGAAAAATCATAGTGCTCATTATAGTTTTATCGAAGTTTAAGGCATTATATGACTTGCCATGATGGTTTTTAGTTATCTTCATTCAAAATCTAATTGTAAATGTGAAAATTGGCATTATAATGTTGTGATATAAGTAGAATTTGATTTAATTCAAACCTAAGCTTATATTCCTAAGGATTATTAATTATCCTAAAAGGTTATAAGTTTTTAATCTAAACACTTTTTTATTCTAAGTGTTTAAAGCTAAGGTGGTGGACCTATCGAAGGCTCTAAAGTGGCCATGGGGTAATTAAAAAGGATTTTAATTAGATAAAAGTTTATTATTTTATTTAAAAGACTTATTGAAATAAACAAATGATTGACCTTGTAAATTTGGTTATATTATGTTGATAAGCTTGAGACTCATGAATGGTATAATTTGCAAGTTGATGGTTTAAGGAGGTAAGTTGGTGGTCTTAGCTGGAAGCTAGGTGCCAAGTTGACAATTGGCTTAAATGTGAAACATGATAGAGGCTTTGAGATCTTGGTGAGATTCTAGGTGGTTTAAAAGACTTTAATGCATAATGTACATGCCTTGTTTGATGTAAATTTATCATGGTTTTGGAAAGCATATTGGTCATGACTAATATTTAAAGGGTTACTAAACAAGTTAGAGGTTTGCTAATTTCGTACCTTGATTTTATGAACCAATGTTATGAGTGCATATAGGCACAAGTAGTTAATTCTTAGGCTTGGATTATAAATAGTTCTATTTTTCCTTTTGGTTAGTCATTTTGCAAGCTTTGATTTGGAAGTGACACTCTATCAGATAGAATTTGGAGGTTGCAAATTGGAAATTGTAAGCAAAAAGTTATAGGAAATTTATACAAGTACATTGCTTATGAAAGATATATGGTTATTTCACTATGATAGATTAATTTTATGGTTATAAAACAATGTTTTTGAGTATGCATGTTTCGATAAGTTTTGCAAGGAGATAAATAATTTTTCCTATGCATGCATGGATTTTTTGGAATAAGGAATGTAAAAAGATCTCTGAGTTTTAGTTTACTTGGCAAGTTATTTTCTAGTTCTCACCTTGTTCTTTGGTGGTATGAGATATTAAAGATGAAACAGGATTCGTTTTAAATATAAATTTGTTCTTTTTAAGTTAAGCTTGGGAAATATAAAGGATGGTCAATTTTTATATCAATGATAAGTATACTCGATGGTTTTTCATAAATAGAAAATGGAGATTATTTTGAAAAAATGGATTTTTGGTTTTGGGTTTCAGTTTTATCTTTTGGTTCGATACTGAGCTTTGCATAATCATTTCATGGAATTATATTGAGATTGAATTGCATCTAAAAAATATAATGGCGGTTTCAAGGCTTGCATTTTTTTGGCTATTTTAGTTTTTTGTTGATTAATAGTGACATTTTTTGAAGTGCATCGATTTATATTTTGAGATTTCTTTCATTGATATTGGGGTTTGGTACAAGATGAGTTCTGTATACTCATGAAAATATTATATGGATGGGCTTGATGTATTTTTGGTCTGCTATGAAGATTTTGTTTGGAAACATTTCACATAGACGTTCTAGGTATTTATTTTGAATTCAGGTTTGAAGATGTTGAAATGACTAACAATTTTGAGAAGTTGTGTTAAGTTTTTTTAGTTTAAACATAATGATTTGAAAGGATGTGATTTTGTCAAAGTTTATATTTCATGAAAGGTTTATGTTGAAATTATTTTGATGGTTTTAGACTCCTTGTAGTTTGTTAATAATACATATGCTATATATTTTAAGATTGAATTTGTGAAAAGAGAACAAAATAAAATGGGTATGACAGAATATGTGGAATAAAATAATGAAGAATATAATTTTATTCAACCAATTATGATTTATAGTCTATTCATGATGTTGAACCATGATAGTAAATGGGAGTTAAATAACAGTTCTTTTTTATTTTGAAAATTTGTTGAAATTATTTTTGCATTACAAAATCTTTATTTATGTACCTACAACAAATTTTATGATGTTAAATCTGATGGCCAAAAGATCGTCGTCACAAACTAGAAATTATGCAGTTTGATGGCCATTTGAATGTCAAATGTAAGATAGATGAAAAACATAACTAAATTGTTATTTTCATAAAAGTGAAAGTTGTTCTACAGAGAGGTTTAGTTCATCTTACACATGATTCGGTGAAAAAAAATTTAGTGTGAGTGTATTAAACTAATAAATTCATTTCTTCAAGCATGATATTGCACATGGAATAAAGAAGTGATTTCAGTTTTGGGAGTCTTTTGTAAATTGTTGGACAATATGTATATGTATATGTATATTTATATGTATATATATATATGTATATATATTTATATATATGTATATATATATATATATATATATGTATATATATATATATGTATATGTATATACATATACATATACATATACATATACATACACACACACACACACACACACACACACACACACACACACACACACACACACACACACACACACACACACACACACACACACACACATATTCATTTCTTCAAGCATGATATTACACATGAAATAAAGAAGTGATTTCAGTTTTGGGAGACTTTTGTAAATTGTTGCACAATAAATTTATCATATATATATATATATATATATATATATATATATATATATATATATATATATATATATATATATATATATATATATATATATGATAAATTTATTGTGCAACAATTTACAAAAGTCTCCCAAAACTGAAATCACTTCTTTATTTCATGTGTAATATCATATATATATATATATATATATATATATATATAAACACACACACAATTATGCTTAAGTTATATGGATTATATGCAAAATGGAATTAATGTGGATAAGAATTTTATTTAAATATCATTTTATCATATTATTTATTGATTAAATGTTATTTTTATTATTACTAGTTGGATAAAGGGTCCCCACCCATTAGGAAATACATGGTCAATTTTCAAATATTCTATCTCTTAAGTTTTTTAAAGTCTTAAATATATCTTAAATTATAACTACCAAGTCAATTGACATTTAAAAGTTAATTACTAAAGTTAACAAGCAACTAACTAAAGTTAGTTACAATTTCTTTTTCAACCAACTTTGGATGTATAAAAGGACATCAAATATTAATTTAAAGAAGAGGAACAACATGGGTATTGAAGACTTATACATTGTGAAGTTAATCATTTATCTCTCTCTTCTATGCAATTTTTTTGAGATAACATGACTTTTGTAGATAGACCAATGGTACTTTCTTTGATGGTTGAGTATATTACTTAGGTAATGCACGTATATTCAATTTTATATTATTATTTATAACAAATTATCTAAAGTTTGTAAAGTTTAACATCTTTTGATGATTGCTTCATGTAGTTCTATGTGCAGAATCCAAGTATTCAACCTAAATAATGATGAAAACTTCATTGTTTGCAATATTTCGTTGATTTAATAGATTGTAAAAGTTATCTTTTCAAAATACTTTGTAAATAAGATGTTGGTTTCTTAAATAAAATTGATCTATTCTGTTAATTCAACTCTCTTTGTTGAGACTCACATGTTTTGTCTATATTGTATTTTACTTTGATTTTGACATTAACTTAGTTTAATCTCTAATTAATTTAGTTTTTTTCTATTTTATTTAGTTTTAATATATTTTGTATTTAATTTTTTATTCTTTCCTAATTTTATTTGATCAAGTTTAATTTCTCAAGTTAGTTTTCTTTCTTTAGTTAGTTTAATGTTAGTTTTAATTTATCTAGAGTAGTTTGTTTATTTTTAAGATTAGTTTAGATTATATTCTTTGAGATTTCTTAGTTAGTTGTTGTTGTTTATCATTATCTCTTTAGGATTGTTGAGTTATGTTTACTTATTGAATATTTGTTTATAAATTGATTTATTATCTTATCTTCAATTGATCTTTTATGTTTCCCTTGTTTATTGTATTTAATGATCATTTATGAACATGGACATAAGATATACTTTTCAACAATCTAAATTTTCTATTCTTCAAGAGTTGTCTAATTCATAGAATTTATTCTATCAAATAGGTCAGATGATACTTTATATCAGATGTTAGATTAAGTTATATAATATTGAAGGAATGATTAACTTCTTGGATCAAAACATTATTTATGAGTAATTATTCTTGACATAGTTGATTTTCATGTTGTGTTTAATCAACTTAGTAAATGTTTGTAAGCTTCATTTAGATTTATTGTTGAACATAGTAATCCTCAGAACTTTAAAAAAATCTTTTTGCACACCTTAAGACTAATTTGTAACCATAGGTCCCTTATGATTAAATGGAAAATATTCCATCTTGACCTTCATGATTGGTGAATGGGTTGATTCATTGGTGTGACATTTTTCACTGTTAACATCTCTAGCCCTAAATATTCTCTTATACTCAATGGAAGTGTGACATATTTCTTTGATTCTTCCAACGTCATTATATAAGGAGATCCCATCTCTTCCTTTCTTTTTATTTTGTTGGTTGAAGATTTGGGAAAGGTGGCATAATTCTCTAAGGAAATTTATTTTCTGCATGACATTCAAGCCACAAACAGTATTGAAAATCTTACCCATCAAAAATTTGTTGATGATACTTTAATTTTTATTCAAGCTTTAATGGGTGAAAATCAAATTTTTAAATCCATTATAAATAGCTATGAGGTGACTTCTAGATAAATGGTAAACACTAGAAAGTTTGAAATTTTCTTCATAAATTATTTTGATCAAGAACAATAGGTTATATCTTTAGTTCTAGACTTTAACATTGGAAAGTTACATTCTAAATATTTTAGGCATTCCACTCTTTTTTGGGATGAAAAAAAATTCATTGGTAATGACTTGTTAACTCATTTAAAGCTTGGCTGAATTCTTGGTAAGGTCATTGGTTGACACTAGTTAGATGTATCACACTCATTAAATCTATCTTAAGAACTCTACCTATATATTGTCTCTCAATTCTTCAACCACCTTGTCATATATTTAAGCAACTCAATCAAAACAATATAGATTTTTTGTGGCAAGGAAATCAAAATTAGAAGAAAATCTCATTATTGAAATGGGAAAGGGTTTACAAAGTTAATAAAATGGGAGGAGCTAGAGTGAAGAATTTATGTTTTCAAAATAAAGATCTTGGAGCCAAACTAGTCTGGGGAATGATCTCTAAACCTAACTCTCCATGATCTAGGCTATTGAGAATTAAATATCTTATTTTAGATAATAGCTAGAGTATGGTCTCTATTAGTAATCCCCCCAAAGGGTCACACTTTTAGAATTTTTTGTTGAATTACGGGTCTTTGATTTTAGAGCATGTTTCTTGGATAATCAATAGTGGAAGAAAAACTAAATTTTGGGAGGTTTCTTAGAATGGACATAAGCCCATTGATGATTTACCTCATATGGAAGAGGCCAGACATATTGTTTTAATAGCATGGGGAATCTTGGTTATCAACTATGTGGAACTTCATTAGTCTAACGGTATGTCCTATTGGGGGTGGAAGAGTTTTGACACTTTGGATATCCCATTGAAGTAATGTTAAAGATTGGCTTACTACTTAAAAAATCAAAATATCTTCCTAAGTGATAAGTAGGATCCTTTACATTGGATTGGAGCCAAATCTAGTGTTTATATAGTTAATCTTGGCTATGAGATGGATGATCCTACTCATGATATGATGACTTAGGCAAGATTTCTTTGTTGTAACAAGATCACACTTCAGAAAGCTAGTGCATTTGCATGGCTTGATTTTCAAAACCACATTATTACTCAAGATAGGCTATAGAAAATTAATTTTATTTATCTTTCATGGTGATTCCTTTTCAAAGATAATAGATAAATTGATAACCATATTTTATGTGAATGACCATTTATAACTTGGTGTTGGGCATGGTTGTTTTATAAATTGAAATGGTCTTGGGCTTGGACACCTTCTTTACACACTATTTTTTCTTCCTGGCCAATCAGTTATTGTAAGAGCTCTCTATTTGGTCTCTACCAAGTCAATCCTCGTATCCTTGGTTGGACACTTTGGAAGGAGAGAAACTAATGAATTTTTGAACGTAAAGAGAATCCCTTGATGCAAATTTAAAAGACCTCAAGGTATCAATTTGAAAATTTATTCCATGCCAAATACAATGGATGAATGATTTTATTTTAGCCTAGGATATGATTATGAGTGTGAAATGGAGGCTTATTACCCTTCCACCCATTAATTTGTCAGTAGTAATTTTAGGTAAAAAACATAAGAAAGAATAAGATTTCATGGATTCCTCCACCATCAGGATGGTTCAAGTTTAATTTTGATGGTCCTTTAGTGGAAATATGGGTGCTTCTGGGGTTGGTTGTATCATCTAAGACTATAGTAAATCCTTAGTTAGGGCAATTTCCAGAAAACTTATAAATGGAACTAAAAATGAAGCAAAAACATAGGCATTGGTTATTGAGATTGATCTTCTCATTTATTAAAATATCTTTAAGCTTATCATTGAAGGAGATTATCATATTATAATCTCTATGATTAAAAAAAAAACTATCACCTTTTGGAAAATTGAAAATATTTTATCCAATATTTGGAAAAAATTGAATAATTTTGCCTCTCTCGAATCCAAGCATTGCTTCCAACAAGCTAACACTATTGCATATTTCCTAGCTAATTATAGAATTGATCAAATTAAAATAAGCAGAATCGATAATATTCATGATACTTGGGTAAATTTTACGTCTTTCTATAGATATAGATTTTGATCTTTCTTTCCTTTTAATTTGATTTCTTAAATAAAAAAAGGAAACTCTAATAAATGGGTGAATTCTAAATTCTAAAAATACTTTTATTAGAAATAAAATTTAAGGCCTTTTGATGGCCAAATATTTTGTTAAACCTTTTTAATAATCAATTTCATTGATTTTTTTTGGAGCAGCCCCTATCATTATTTATAATCTTTCCACTTCATTGTCTTTATCAATAACATCCTTATAGCATGCACGTCTTGCATCTGATCAAGGGTGGTAGCTGAGCACATTAGGTTGCAAGGATTTGGCTTGATTTATTTTCACTAGATGTTGGATTCAAGTAATTTTCTTTCTCCCTTAGGCTATAGTTCTTTAGTCATGGATGCTTTGCCTTGCATCATGGATCAAGGGGTAGAATTAGATCTGGCTACACTAGTAGTGTATGATGGTAGCATTGTCTAGGAAATGGTGTTTGATAGAGGCATCTCATGGGAAAGGCTCAAGAATATATTTTGGGTTCCATCTAAATAAATTTAATAGGCAATCTCATCAATTTTAGGTAAAGATTACTTATTGCAGGGCCTATATAATCAAGTCAATTCAGTAGTGGTAGTAATGTTTATCATGAATCTCATGGATATTCTATCAAATTATAAGGTGGTTTTGAACTTGGTTATGTTCTTTGACAAACCAAATCATCAATGTGGTGTATTGGAGGAAATTGTAAATTTGGATTTGGGTCCCCTACCCAAGCTTCATTTTACTAGCTTATATGGGGTTGGATTAGCTCATGTTTCTTCTTTTCAAGCATTGGAGATAATATTTATGGTTCTTGTGAGATTTGTTAAGGAGATCCATGAGAATGTCTATTATATTGAATCAATGGAGGGTTATTTCCTATCTTTACCACCTATGTCTCACCTTAAAAGCCCAATCGTGAAAATCTCTTCATGGAAGGAGATTAAACACAATAAGGAACAGGTGGATGCAGTCAAAATATTTAAGAATTTAGTGGTTAGGGGGGATTACTGCTCCATATTGGTTACCAAAAATTCCATGATGAGTTATCAAAAAGGCCATGTAGGGCTATTTAGATAGTAATAGAATGACAAAGTTTTTAGGTGGCTACAAATTAAATAATATGGACTCCAAGTAGACTATGGAAGGTGAATATTCTTTTATGGATTTTAAGGACAAGTAAATCATCATTGTGAATAATCTAGAAGATAAGGTAGCACTTGATAAAGTGGATTATGTTATATCTACTTGTTTTTGTTTTTCTATGTCATTGTGTCCTATTGGGTGGCCTCTTGGCTCTTGTAGGGTTTTCACCTTTTTTTATGGTAGTTGATTTTTTGTGTTTTTCCTACTTTCACTCGGCACACCACTTTGTTTGGCCTTGCTTCATTTTGTGAATTTAGTCAATTCCATGCATACTTGGCTAGTTTTTATATAAACATTTTATGGCTAGGGACTAGTTTAAACCACGTATCAATCTAAAAAAATTATAAGTTTAAATCTTGATTAGTTATTCATGGGTTTAATCAAAAACTTGGAATTGAATATGTTGAAACCTCTATTCTTGTAACAAAAATGAGTATTATGAGATTACTTAGTACTCTATCAACCCAAAACAGTTGGGTTATCTGCCAAATGGATGTCAAGAATATTTTTCTAAATGGTGGTTTAGAAGAGGAAATATACATGACTAAATCTAAAGGTTTTACTGACCCTAATAGAGAACATTATGTATACAAGTTAAAGAAATATTTGTATGGTTTAAAATAAGCTACTCAAGTTTGCTATTCTAAAATTACTTATTTTTTCAAATAATTGAATTTCTCTAATTGATGCTCCAATAATGATTTCTTTGTTAAATTTGAAAATGGGCATTTAATTTTAATTGTTTTATATGTTGATGATCTTTTAATTAATAGTCATCTAACAAGTTTAATTCATAAATAAAAGGATAAAGTAAGTCAAATATTTGAAATGACTAATTTAGGTATTCTACATCATTTTTAGGAATGACCATACTTATGAATATACATTATATTATTGTATCACAATATCAGTGTGCACATATGAATAGAGAACATTATGTATACAAGTTAAAGAAATATTTGTATGGTTTAAAATAAGCTACTCAAGTTTGCTATTCTAAAATTACTTATTTTTTCAAATAATTGAGTTTCTCTAATTGATACTCCAATAATGATCTCTTTGTTAAATTTGAAAATGGTCATTTAATTTTAATTGTTTTATATGTTGATGATCTTTTAATTAATAGTGATATAACAAGTTTAATTCATAAATAAAAGGATAAAGTAAGTCAAATATTTGAAATGACTAATTTAGGTATTCTACACCATTTTTAGGAATGACCATACTTATGAATATACATTATATTATTGTATCACAATATCAGTGTGCACATAATATTCTTTTTCACATCTTGATTTCTCTCTAAACTAAATAAATTATTTAATCTGTGGATTATCTTTGTTGATTATTTGATTAACTAATATTTTATTAAGCTTGATGACATATGTTGATTATGGGAATGTTTATGTTGCTTAATTTAAATGATTAGTTTCTATGAGTTAGCAGTATTTTTACATTTATTATATTCTGATCACGTTTGATTATTATACAACATTATGTTATGGATATACTAATGTTTCAGTCTAACTACCTTCATTGGAATGAGGTGGATGCATGATAGATTCTTCCCTCATATCATGATGGAGGGAGAGTATAATCAGAGAGGATGGCTGGATGGAGACATTGGGGGTTGACAAAGAAAGAACTCAAAAACCCTTTCACACACCACTTAGTATATCATGTTTTGTAATTTTTTGATATATATAGCATAACATGTTTTGTGTACTTTTCTTTAGATGATTATTTTATGCTTTATAATAAAAATCTCAATCATTTTTTATGATCATGTTAATTATTTGAGTGATTTCACTATTTTTGTGATCCTATGTAGCTCATCTTGTTTTGCCAAATGAAAAATTTTGTTTGTGTTTGCTTATATCATTTCCTTATTATGTTTGGCTGAATAGTAAAACATTATGATGTGTTAATGGATTCCATAATCATTAATTAAACTATAAGATAAATATATACTAATAATTGAAGATTATTATTATGATAATTACATTTTAATGTTGAAAGATAATAACATCATTTTTAAAGATATTATATTGCATTAATTGTTTTTTATGTCAATTAGAGAATCATTTTAGAGATCATTGAAATTGTTATATATGTTAGTGGATAACATTTAACATAACCTTTAATTAATGTTATGGATGGTTGCATTGACAAATTTATATGATTTCATTGTGTTAATCATTGCATGGGAAATACATTAGATAATGACTAGTTTAAAGTCTTCCATGGAATATAACATAATTTTGTGACTTATGTAAATTAAGTGGTTGATGATGCATAAATATTTATCATGCATATTTGTTGAAGGTTTATAAATTAGTGAATTAGGGACTTTTGAAAAGAAGCATTGAGAATAATTAATTCACTAATCAATCATTGAATTCAACTAAGCAATGTTGGGAGATAATTTTGGGGTTTGCTATGTTTTTCATGTAAATGAACTATGAGTTAGTTAAATTATTTGTACATGCAAAATTGGAATGAGATTTAGTGACCATTGATGATGGAATAGTGGAAGAAATAGATGATAGAAAAATGAATAAGGAGGAGAATGAGGTTGTGAACAAGGGATAGATGACACATAGGATGAGTCATGACATTTTGAGAGAAGAAGTGAACAAAGACAAAGAAGGAATTTTTTATTAGCTTTATTGGAGATTCATACATCAAATAGGTTGGTTTTATAAATCAATTTCTAATTGTTATATTGTATTGGGGTTCTCTGAATGCATTTGGTTACTAGTTTTCTTTTTTGGTATCTGTAGAATAATTTTTACTCTACATCATTTTTAATTTATTCTTTGATTCAAGCGCTGCAATTTTGATTCTTCGGGTGAAGCCGCGAAGTCTTGATGCAGAGGGCCAATTTATTTTGACTAAGTGTTGGAGTGCAGTGAAAGTTGCCAAGTGTCATTCTCTAGCTGCGGAACCGTTTCTCCTTCTTGTTTGTTTTGCCTAAGTTTTGAAGCAGTGGACTTTGCCAAGTGTCAATCTTTGGGAGATGAAGTAGGCTAGCTATCACTCTCCAAGGCCTCTTTTGATAAAATAGCAGACTTCACCATGTGTTAGCATTCAAGAAGCTATGAGTCTAATGCTTTCCATTCAATGTAAAGGCGTCATCTTATTAAGTGCCACAAAGTAGCAGATGCTGCCAAATGTCACTCTCTGGGTCCCCCTCTACTCCATCCATAAAAGAAGCAAAAGATGCCACTTACCCTCCTCAAAACCATAGAGGCCTCCACGTGTCAATGCCTGAGAGAATCATCATCAAGCTCTATTGCCAAATATAAAATTGTGGTGGGTCTCGGGTGTTACTTCAAAATTGGCAGAAGCTGCCAAACGTCTCCATCCATAAAAATCCTATATGTGCCCCTAGTGTTACTACAAGGGAAGCGAAGAGAGCCACGTGTCTTCGATGAATCAGGCAGAAGGTGCCAAGTGTCATCCTCTGATGCCTCTGAGACCGTAAAGGGAAATGTTTATGAATTGGCTAAGTGTCCTCCCTCGTATCTAATAGAACAGAGTGTCTGTCTATTTGTTAAAGCAAAATGGAGGGAAAATCGGCTGGAGTTAATTTGAGTAGATGAAAGAGTTCATCGAGTAGATTTTTGGAGCCACCCATAGCATTGAAGGTGCCATCTATTTGTCTCTTATGAGCAAAGGATAGAGAAGATTGTGCGAGAAATAAAGTATAGGGAGACATTTGGGGATATAAGAAGAAGAATTGTAAAATATAAGGAGGGGGAATTCTCATAGTTTTAGACTTTCAGAGTTTTTGACCAATAATATCATTTGCTTTTGTTACATTTTCTTGAGTTGAATGGTTTATATGACTGTGTGTGTTTTTGCATATTTTTTATGACTAGAAGATTCAATAAGAAAATTGAACACTATGCCCTTGTTGATGTCATCTATGTCATTTGCAAAGTAGTCTATGCTATAGATTTTCTAGTGTTGTGATTGGAAATGTTATTTGCTTCTGTCCCATTTTTTGGAATCTAAATTTCTACATAACTGTGCATGACTTCTGCACCTCTAACGTGATTGGAAGATTCTATTAAGAAGATTGAACACTATGCCTTTGTTGACAATTCTTGTATTTCAGCAACAGACTCCCCTATTGTGAGCCTTTATTTCTGTTATTCCAATCTTTTACATTGATCATGCACTTGTCTACTCTTAAATGTAATAGAATCACATAATAGTTTCACTGTGCTCAGGTTCGGATTAGGGTTACTCTCAGGTGCATCACCATAGTTAGGTTTCAATTCCTGCATTTTGCATTTCTATTTAGTCTCCTATCCCTTTTCCCCAACACCCAATACAAAAGAAGAGACCAGCTTCTTTAAAATCTGGAGGTTGTTTTCAAGCCGCATTGTTCTATAGCTTGAAACTTCCCATTGTTGTTGATTAAGATCTAGCACCATTTTAAGACATCAACAGTTTCTGGCACGCCTGGTGGGACAAATCTTTCAAGGAGTTGAAGAATTTTGGTGTAGTCTTCAGCCAATCTGCCTTTGGAGGTTTTTATTGACACCAACAATGACTCTGCATCCCCAGCCAATCAAGTAGTATCATCAAGAAATCCCTTTGGTATGTATAACTCTGTAACTCATAGCTATGAGTCTTATTCTCCTTCAAATATGTTTTATCAAGAACAAGCTTCTCTTACAATCATGTCGAGTAATGAGGATGCATATTGTTATGAACCACATCAGTCTTATGCCCAGTCCCCCCAATATGTCTCATCCCATGTTAAACCTAACCTTATTTTCACTTTCAAAAAAGCATTGCTGGGATTTAGAAAATATGTGTTAGAGCTTGATAACAGAAGGGGATGTGGTCAAGAAATTCCTTGTCAGGTCATCTATCAAGTGAGGGAGGCCATAGACCTGATCAAAAGTGAGTGGGATCCCATTGAAAGGGCATATTGGCAAGAGCTTACATATGAAATGTTAGATGTGTGTGGATTGATTGCATTTATAGAAGAGAGGCTAGGCGTTCATGAGAACCAGCCTTATCAAATCTACCAAACTTCATATCCACCACCACAAATTCCAGATCAGTCATATGCCACCCTTATTCATGGGCAAGGTTGAAATTGTCAAGGTTAATTCCCTAATAATGTAGAGCCCATGTTAGTAGCAAGTCAAGATGACCTCGGGCCCTCACTTCTTCCTCAACTCTCCCCCACCATTCCTCAAACGGCTCCTCACTTCCATGAAAATTCCTATGAGCCCGCTTCAGAAGAAACTTCTTATACCACTCCCCAGATCTTTCAACATGATGACGAGTCTCTAAGTTGAATTGAAGAGGATGATGAAGCAGCTAAAAACATTGAAGAGGAATGCATTCAATTCATGGCTAGTCAAGAGGATTTCATCAGTACAGAGGAGGAGGAGATCACCATAGACTCTCCTTTTGATGAGTAAGAGGATAAGCCACAAGCTTTTTCTTTAACTTCTAATGAGGAGGAGATCATTTCTGATTTTTTCCTCACTCTGCAAGAGGATATGGAGGAACATGGACACTCCCTCAACCAAGTCATTGAGATAGGAGGTACTGAGCTAGTTTTAGATGAAGAAGAAAGCCCTGAGATTCAAATGAGTATGTAGAAGAGATGTTAGCCTTTTAATTCATCCTTGCAAGAGGATGAAGTCATCAAAGAGCATGATGATGAAATAAAGCTGGATTATGAAGAAGATGTGCCAAAAGATAATGGATAAGAAAAGGCATAGCATGAAGAACCAATAGCCCATGATTTCTTGATGACACCCGACAATATGAAGAACTAGTATTTGATGGGCATTCAAGGACAAGAAGAGTTCATAGGTGTCGAATACATGTTTTGCTCAGACTCGTTCGAGTGCAGGCAGATCTGTGTGGCTAGTGTAGAGAACATTCCATCAACGACATATCTGTTGTAACCACTGGTATGGCAACACAAGTTGGTTTGTCATAAAGAGGATGTGGGAAAGTTTGTTTTCGATCCTGGAGGAAAATAAGGATTTTAAATCAATGTAGTTAGGTAGTTTCCATTCCCGCATTGCTTTGTTTTGTTTTTGCTTTCCCGCTTTTTCTTTAAAATAAGCATTTTAAATGCAGAGTCGACATCTTATAAATTCTTTAATTCTCTATTTTTTTTGCCGTAATAAATGCTTCCCTAAATCTTTTGAAATCTCCAAGGTACCTTGCACCGCATAATGTGTTTGCCTCGCTGTTTCCTGAAGATTGAGTAGGATTTGCTAACAGTCGCCTTAATTTAATTCTATTTGGGACTTGATAGGCCCATAAAAATCCCTTGCCAAATTTTAAAGTTTACAAACTCTCAAGCATTCTTGCAAAAATATCTTGCTCATTGTGATTGTGGCACCTAGTGAAATTTGTTGCAGCAAGCATGTTTTTATCTTGTGAAAGGTTCATACTAGGTTATTATACAAGAGATTTAGAGATGGCAGGAACGTAAAAAACACCCAGGAAGAGAGGAAGGGTGCAGTCCCAATTGGACCCAAAAGAGGAAGAACAACCTTCACAGTGCCCAGTGCAGATCACTGCAACTTCTCCTCAGGTAGCAATTACTCCCCTTCTTCCCTCTCAATCCATGCCTCAAGCCTTAATGTTACCCTATTTCTCCCCCTCTATTCCCAAAAAAATGCCCCTTCAACTCACCCCTAGCTAGCCAATGGTTCTCCAATATAGCCTACTTTAAGGATTTCCCTTTGCAAGGGGATATATTTTATCCGCTTCCACTTTCCAGACGTAGGCTGATACCGCAAGGAAGGCAAGAGAAGCTCGATTAGAGAAGAAGAGGATTAAAGTGAATAAAGCTTTGATAGTGCCACATTTGAGGTCACAATTTGACCCCATTCAACAACAGCTAACAGTGACCCATTTGTCTCCCAATGTTGCCAAGCTGAGCAAACAAATGTGGCCAAAAGACTACAACATGAACACAGTGGCCATCGATATGTCCCTATTCAGGCCTCAAGGCAGAGTCGAGCTCATGACTGAATCCACTTTTGCGATCATAGAAGATTATTTGAGGATATCGAGGAGACTGTAGAAGATGAAGGCCAACCTAGCCATAGAAAAGACAAACTGCAATAGTTTAGCTAAACAAATAAACCAGAAGGACAATGAGATAGCTAGTTTATAGAAATAGTTGCAAGATACTATTTCCCTTCAGACTCAATGGGTAATTTAGGCCAAAAATGATTCTCTGAAAGTAGAGCTTGAACTTGCCAAGGGTGCAACAATAGCTCTAAGATGAGAAAATACAACATTGCAGGGAAGAATCAAAGGACTCCAACTGTAGGTTACCCAATCACATCAAGGGTTGCTGGAAGAATAGAACAAGGGTGCAACTTTTCAAGCCCAGCTCTAGGCAGAGCAGCAGTGGACCGCATAACTAGAAATTGAGCTGGCTAATAGGCTAAGAGGTATCAGAATGGTGTAGCTAGTGAAGGAACTCTACAAGTTAGCATGGGAGAGAATCTCTTTGGAGATTTTCTAGCTTAGGCCACTTTTCACCTTCCTACACCACGTGCAGCAGTTGTGCAAGATGGTCAAGAATCTGATATAGAGCACTTTGGCCATGATCTCCCAGAGTCATAGACTCTCATTCTTTGCTGGAGAAGCTCTACAGCTCAAGGGATGCAACATTGGTAGCTATAGGGATTCTCGACAGAATGGCCACCACGAAATGGGTTAATGAGGAGCTTAGTCATAACGCCATAGCCAACAACTGCAGAAGCTGTCTCGATGTCATCGAAGAAGGAATCAATGAAATGAGGCAACACATTGAAGATTTGGTGTAACTAGGCCTTCCTTCCCCATTTTTGGATGCAAGGATGGTGCTACTGGTGGATCAAATCCAACCATTGATGTTGGCCAGGCAAAGGGATCAAACAGTTTTTTAGAGCTTGCGGGATGATTCTCCAACCTCTGAGGTCAAAAAAGTTCTAATCCCTATTTTCTAGCTAGAATCCAAGTTGAAAGCCAGTACCTAGATCCTACAAACCTTTTCTCACAAGGATCTCATTACCTTGGATTTGGCTTTTGACGAGTTGCAGAGAAAGGAAGGATTATCCGACCATGAGTGGTCTATCTTCCAGACAGCTCTTTTGAAGCTGTAAATTTTGAAATTTTGATCGAGTGAGAGTCGGCTTCTTTTTGAGCAGGCCCAAAAGTCTTGGTGGTCACCAATAACTGTAGAGTAATTTTTACTCTATGTCATATTTAATTTATTCTTTGATTCAAGCACTGTAATTTTGATTCTTCAGGCGATGCCGCGAAGTCTTGATGCAGAGGGCCGATTTATTTTGACTAAGTGTCAGAGTGTAGTGGAAGCTACCAAGTGTCATTCTCTGGCCATGGGACCATTTCTCCTTCTTATTTCTTTTGCCTAAGTTTTGAAGCAGCGGACTTCACCAAGTGTCAATCTTTGGGAGATGAAGTAGGCCAGTTGTCGCTCTCTGAGGCCTCTTTTGACAAAACAACAGACTTCGCCATGTGTCAACATTTGAGAAGCTATGAGTCCAATGCTTTCCATTCAACGTAAAGGCATAATCTTATTAAGTGCCACAAAGTAGCGGATGCTGCCAAATGTCACTCTTCGGGTCCCCCTCTACTCCATCCATAAAAGAAGCAAAAAATGCCACTTACCCTCCTCAAAACTATAGAGGCCTCCACATGTCAATGCCCGAGAGAATCATCATCAAGCTCTATTGCCAAATATAAAATTGTGGTGGGTCCCAGGTGTTACTTCAAAATTGGCAGAAGCTGACAAATGTCTCCATCCGTAAAAATCCTTTACTTGCCCCTAATGTTACTACAAGGGAAGCGGAGAGAGCCGCATGTCTTTGATGAATCAGGCGGAAGGTGCCAAGTGTCATCCTCCATGCCTCCTAGACCATAAATGGAAAAGTTTATGAATCTGCTAAGTGTCCTCCCTTGTATCTAATAGAATAGAGCGTCTGTCTATCTGTTAAAGCAAAATGGAGGGAAAATTGGATGGAGTTAATTCGAGTAGATGAAACAGTTCATCGGGTAGATTTTTGGAGCCACCCACAACATTGAAGGTGCCGTCTATTTGTCTCTTATGAGTGAAGGATGGAGAAGATTGCGTGGGAAAGAAAGTATAGGGAGACATCTGGGGATATAAGAAGAAGAATTGTAAAATATAAGGAGGGGGGAATTCTCACAGTTTTAGACTTTCAAAGTTTTTGACCAATAATATCATTTGCTTTTGTTACATTTTCCTAAGTTGAAAGGTTTATATGACTGTGTGTGTTTTTGCATCTTTTGTATGACTAGAAGATTCAATAAGAAAATTGAACGCTATGCCCTTGTTGATGTCATCTGTGTCATTTGCAAAGTAGTCTATGCTGTAGATTTTCTAGTGTTGTGATTGGAAATGTTATTTGCTTCTGTCCCATTTTCTGGAATCTGAAGTTCTACATAACTGTGCATGACTTTTGCACCTCTAATGTGATTGGAAGATTCTATTAAGAAGATTGAACACTATGCCTTTGTTGACAATTCCTGTATCTCAGCAAAAGACTCCCCTGTTGTGAGCCTCTATTTTTGTTATTCCAATCTTTTACATTGATCATGCACTTGTCTGCTCTTAAATGTAATAGAATCACATAATAGTTTCACTGTGCTTAGGTTAGGATTAGGATTACTCTTAAACACATCACCATAGTTAGGTTTCAATTCCTGCATTTTGCATTTCTGTTTAGTCTCCTATCCCTTTTCCCCAACACCCAATACAAAAGAAGAGACCAACTTCTTTAAAATTTGGAGGTTATTTTCAAGCCGCATTGTCCCACAGCTTGAAACTTCCCATTGTTGTTGATTAAGATCTAGTGCCTTTTTAAGACAACAATAGTATCATTAGAAATAATGGATTATATGTGGATCCCTTTGAAAGGTTCAACTTCCACAAAACCCCACATTCAAACTAGGGTAACCTAGGAGGTGGGTTAGAGACGTAGAGTTAGCCATGGGCATGTTTTGTTTTTCAATGTTTTGTCCTACACATTTATAGCTATTAGAAAAATATATGGTCATTATATAAGGATTATTATGAAGGCTATATAATAATTTAGTTCATATTAGTTTATTCAAATCATAATATTATTTGTTTTTGGGTATATGAAAACACTGACTTGAAATACTGAACTTGTATAATCATTCAATTGATAAATTAAATCAAACTATCGAGTTAAATTATGGGTTTACAAGGGTTTTGATATATATAGACAAATATATACATGGTTAAAAATTGATTAAATATATAAAGGTAGACACACACACACACACACACACACACACATACACACACACACACACAGAGACACACACACACACACACACACACACACACACACACACACACACACACACACACACACACACACACACACACACACACACACACACACACACACACGATTCTACATTAAACTATCTAACTTTATTAAATGATAGTGTGTATATATGTATGTATAATAATATATGTATATGATTTTATGTTAAACTCTTTGATTTCACTAAATGATAGTAAGTATGTATATATATAACAATATTAAACTATATTTTGAATAAGTATATGTGTGTGTAGTTGATAGTCAGATTTATATGACTGTGTGTTTTGTTTTTTAAAGATGATGTTATTTTATGAAATGGGCATTATATATGTTTCATACCCTAAGATAGTTTTTGAAAATGGATTATAAGTCAGAATGGGGATATTTTCTATGAAGTCATTTGAGTAATCCTAGGTATGGATAGATGAACAAATAGTCTGAAGATTTTCTTTTTGGTTTTATAAAGGTATGAATACCAGTAAGATTTTATGGCCAAGTTTAGTTATTTATTGTGAACCTCACTCATACATAAATAATACCGTGTATAATTTTTTATTAATATGATCTATGTATATACTTTGCATAGTTTGTAAAGAATATTGGGTATATGGGTTCTAGTGGGTTCATTGAATAACATTATTATTTATTTGGATTTGTGTTAAGTTTGTTTTAGTCAGCGAATTCTAAGTTATTTCCATCGATATGTGAGTAGGCATTTGACTATGTGTCAATTATTGATTTGTTAAAAACCCAAATAGGGTATAGGTGATTGTGTTTAGTTAGATCTACTCTTATGAATTTCATACAACTAGAAAACATGAATGATCATTTTGATTGGTTAGAATGTGTTGATAGATAAATGAGGTCTAATTTTGAATTATAGAACTTTGTGTATTTAATTATCACGGGAAATACAATTCCCTTAGTTAATAAAAGGGTTATGGGGCCTTTTGTTATGAATTGACTATATACTTCATGTATACAATACACTTCAAGGTGAAAGATAGTGGATGTCACCTTAGTAGTATACTATATAAATGAAGTATGTGTAATGAATTTGTATGAATGTACTAATATATGAATATATATATTATACATTCAATTGTGTTATAATTGTTATAACAGTGATTAACAGATGCTTGATTATATTTAGTGTTTATAAAAGCATTTCTATGTTTAAATATAAAGCATTCATTAAATTTATGAGATCAAATACATAACATAATTGTATGTATGGATTGGTTGTTGTTATATGTGGAATATTAACAATTTATTAGCTAATGTTATAATATTATTTCATAGAGAAATAATATTATAAATTGCCTAATGGATAAAATAACTAATATTTTAGATATTCATTATCTGGATGGTGTGTTATATTGAGGACTATTTTTGTGTTCTATTTATTATTTATAATAAATTAGATGTTTGGATTCCATTGACTTCATTTAACGGACTAAATGAATGTTTTTGATATTTATGTATTTAGCATATTTTTATTAGCTAAAGTGAAATATCAAGAATGAATGTATTGGATTTTATATTATTATTTATTTTATTGAATCTCATATTCATGACCCTAATTTGTAGTGGATGAATTCTACTGGCTTAATTAGGGCCATCAATGTAAGATAAGGGGTAATCTGATCAATTGATTTGTATGAATTTGACTGATCTTAGAGATCATTTATTATTAAATTTTTTGGCCAAAGTAATGTTTTGATAAACATTGTCATTTCATATGTTGGTATAGTTTTTATATTTGTGTGATATCATATTAGAATGAATTTTTTTATGGTACACATTATGTATTAGATATCTTCAACACAGGGGTTCTGGTTTGTTAGTTTGGATTCCTGCACTGCTATTATCTACCTATTCATGAAGGGAGGGCCATTGCCTTGTTTGGGAGATTATCCAAAGGATCTATGGTCCATGGTTGGTGTGAAAAAGCACTCGAATGATGATGCTTTCCTTCCCAACTGAAGTAATATACTTGAGACTATACTTGAGATTACATATTGATCCCTGATTTGTGGAGACTCTTAAGTCATAGAGACTCTGATTAAAGGAGCTTTATATCATATTTTATCATTTAAGATATTTTATGTATTATTAAAATATGTCATATTTATGCATTTTTATTTATACATTAGAGGCTGTAATATTATATTAGTTCTGGCTAAACTCATACTATATCATCTATGTTAAGATGCAATAATTATGTTTATTCAGTATTGTTCATTATTTCTTTTTTTGTTCATAGTGATCCTTAGCTAAGTGGATTAGTTATACCTTGATGGTTGATTAAATTAATGTAGTTAGTTAAAGATCACTAGTTAGGATTTATTGTGGTGAAATCTATATGCTAAAAATGTGTATTTAAAAAACCTTTATTGCAATATTCTAATAAAACCCAATGAGATTGTTACATTGTGGTATCAAACCCAGGTTCAAACACTAGGAATTAATGTGTTTACTAATGAAAAACATATTCTCTTGATAAATAGAAAGAATAATGATGTGTGATAGACTAGGAGGTGAGGATACTTTGAATACCAAACCTCTTGTTGATCCAAATCAATTTGCAACTGAGCAAGCTACAAAGTTGGACCAACTCCTTGAAACCATGCAAGAGACTAGGGGATGAATAATGACCTAAAATAGGAAATGAATGGACATAAAGAGGAGAATGCTCAATAAAAACCTAAAGAGCATCCTAATAACTAGGAACATCTTCAAGATAGAGGCACGAGGAGGTGTCATAGGATGCGAGAGCTTGAGTAACTATAGAGTTAGCATGTGAAATAAAAAAGGTGAATCCACCTAAGTTCGATAGAAATGTATTGGGGGATAGAGTTGAAGCATGGATAACTAAAATAAGGAAGTATTTTATGATTCAAAATTATTCCAAAGTCAAAAAAATAGTCTAGGGAACTTATTAGCTTTCTGATAGAGTACGGACTTGGTTACCAAACAAGAAGCTCAAGATGAAAGTTGACTTAGCCATCACCACTTGGGAATAGTTTATGACACTATTTAGGTCATAATGGCTTCCACATCTATAATTTGACCAAAATATTATGAATTCATAGAATAATAATCAAGTAGATCTATCAGTGAATTAATATTAGGATAACTTCACCAAATTTCGTATGTACCTCAGTATCAGGCAAATGAGAGGTTCAAAATCAGAAAACTCATCATGGGATTAAAACCCTAAATAGGTGGTGAAATAGATGTGCATGTTCCATCTACCATGGATCAAGTGTTTGAGAAGGAATTCAATCAAGAATAGAAACTAAAATATCTTGCCCAATTCATAGATAAGTTTAAAAAAAAATTTAGAAGTTATCAATCAATTTTTAAGAAGAAGAAATGGAAATAGAGGAGTAGAGATTCTAAGGGTCAGTTTAAGAATCAAAATGCCAAATTCAATAATGGTTCAAGGAATTCAAAGCTTGGTAGTGGTTATAATGATCCAAAACTCAAAATATTTGGTTGAAAGTCAATTCAAGAAATAAGAACAACATAATTGTAATAATGTTATCTTTAAGAAGAGATGTTTTATTGATCAAATTTGTAGACCCAAAAATATGCCTATCTCTGAGAAGAGATGTTTGATTTCCATTTTGGATTACATATTTTTTGTCTCCCAAAACTAACAGTCAGTTTTGAGACAACATTTGAATTATTTTGGTCCTATAGACCAAAATTGTATCTTCCATTTTTAAAAATGTGTCTTAGATATTCAGATTTCTCATTTTCAGAGCTTTTCAAAAAATCTACAGACCTTTCAAGTCAAGTTCAATGGATTTTACATGTTGATTTCTACGGACTTTGTATTTTCAATTTCTACAGGCAGTTTCATTTATACAGGTTCAAAGACTTATGTAGGCGGTTTTTAATTAAAAGAATTGATTTTCAACATTTGTTCATTTTTTGGGATTGGTTCAGAGTTTTGGTTCAACTAAAAATATTCATCAACAAACATCTGAGTACAAAAAGAGACTTGAACCATCGAACCATTGAACCATTTTGCTTCAAAGGTTCAATGGGTTCAAGGTTCAACAAGTTCATGTTTGGTAAGAGTTAAGCACTTCAAAATGATTCAAAGTTCATTCACTTTAATTGGTTCATCAGATTCAAGGACGTTTGGCCAAATCATTCAATTGAACCATTAAACTGAACCATTGAACCATTTTGGTTTAAAGGTTCAATGGGTTCAATGACAGGTTCAACCAAAAGAACAGTTCAATGGTTTAGTTCAACCAAGCAATTCAATGCTTCATTTCATTCACTTGGTTCATTCTTTCAGTTCAACTTTTGGTTTAACATCTATAGGTTCAACAACAGGTGCTCAGCACGCTTCATTGAACCATTGAACTAGTTCAATGGATTGGTTCAATAGATTGGTTTGATCAAATGGTTTAACTATTGGTTCAAAGGCAAGTTCAACATCTTGGTTCAATGCTTAGTTTATCAGTTTATTTTATTCATAGAACCATTGACTTGAACCATTTTGGTTCAAAGCCTTGGTTCAACTGATTGGTTCAACGTCCAAGTTCATTACATGGTTCATTGGATATTTGGTTCAAAAGGACTTGGCATGCTTCATTGAACCTTTGAACTGGTTCAACTAATGGTTCATCAGCCAAGTTTAAAGGGACAATGCAACACAAAAGAAAACTTTACGAAGGACAAGTGCACTTATGGAGGGCACTTAATCAAGAAAAGCACATTTATGGAGGATCATTTCTTTTAAGTAAATCAAAAAGTAATTTTTTAGATTTGTTTAAGGCAAAACCCAAAGACTTATTCAAATACTTGGCGGAATAAAATTCTGTGGACTTTTGTCTGTGGGAATTTTCCCCAGACTTTTTTTCTGCCAGAATTTTCCCCAAACTTTTTGTCCACAGGAATTTTCCATGGAAAAAATGTCCATGGAATTACCTACAGGGAGCTTTCAAGTCAAATACCTGGGAATAATCCCTGGGGAAACATCTACAGGGAACATTTACCCGAAGGATTTGTCTGTGAGGACTGCCAAAGTGCAAAGGGATGTCGAAGGATCCCAAAGGGTAGTTGCCCTTGTAGGGGACTCTTGGCAGCCAAAATAAAGGATTATTCAAACATAGGTCATTCCTCAAAATTTGAAAGGGTAAGTTCAAGCCAACTAGGTAAGGCCAAAAGTCAACATAAGACCAAGGGGTGATGCCTACAAAGACGTCAAATTTAGCATAGCCGACTAGCTGTTGGAAGCATATTGACGGGCATGTAAACATCAATTTTAAAGGTAGTGAAATAGCCATTGATCCTTTGATCCACAGACTTGAATGAATTTCTTGAATTAAAGACAAAAACTAGATGAAAGTGAGGAAAAATAGAATAATGGATGAATCTAGGACCCGATTCAATCAATCTGGAAAGAAGGAATGATGATGACAAGATTAGACCGATAGCTGAACATTGAAAGTTGTAATCTTTCAATTGCATAGCTTGTTCATCTACATTGAAAATATCAAATGGGTAAAATGCCCCAAAGTTCTAGCTGGTCTTCCTAACATTTCCCAATGCATCATGATGTATTATTGTTCCCGAGTCTTTCTCGAAGTGGCTAAATAAGGGACTTACTTTCATTGTAAAAATCATCATCTTTTTGACAAACTGAACAAAACTCTACCAAAATTGAGAGGCATCATTGAGATTTTGTGCTCATTCTGTTGATCATATTATGTTAATGAAAACAAGAGACTTTTTTAGACTTTGTGCTGTGATATCTTTTCTATTTCATTAATTTAATAAGAAAAATTAGTAAATTAGTCAGGAAGGCATCCTGAAGAATCAATTGTGGAGCAACTTTGTGCCCCCATAGCTACCTTCAGTGTGCTTGCTTTTTTCATTGCTATGTAAAGGACTTTGAAAAGACTTTGAGCTTTCATTGCCCTTCGTATATTACTCTTGAGCATTTCAGATAGAGACTTTGTGTTGTGTCTTGATTTGTTGGTTCCTACACTTTCAATCATATTTTGCTTTTATTTCTAGGAGTATTTTTGTGGTTGGTTGAACAGTTTTCCTGAAAGAAGAAGAGATCTGTCTGTCATTCCCTTGAGCTTTTCCTTTGTTTTATATACATCATCTTTGAAGAAAGAGAGATGGATGTCTGGTCCTACCCTTGAGTATTATTTTTTGTTTATACATATACATATCATATCCACAGGGAACCTCCCCTTGATGAGAGGAGAGAGAAGTCTCCTTATGATGTGATAAACTTACACATTAGGATGACTAATCTTCTTGCTTTGGCTGATAAAACCTACTTTGTTTACTAGTATGTTGATAGACAAAATATTCAACCAATAGTTTTTAGCGACTCTGCTGGGGAATTATCCATTTATAGTCTATCCATTCCATTCACCTTCACACCATAGGAAAAGAACACATAGTTTAAAACCTCAAGATTTAACTGAAGCAAAGTCAAATCTTTTCTATTTTTGTTTTACAATATGGCAGATTCAAGGTATACACAAAGTTAAAGGGCTAAAGGTGTCATTGATCCTGTGTTTGAGTTGGTACAACAAAGTGATTTTGATCTATTTTCTTCACCATCTCGTCTACAAGGAACCAAGAGCTTTCTCCCTACTAAAGCCAGATCCCCATTACCAGATGAAATATCTACTTCTACTATTGATAAAGTTGTGCCTATAATTACCTCATGGAGATTTGTTATCCCTCCTTTTTAGAACCCTATAATGGCAGTTCAAGGCCCTTGGGGTAATGCTTTTGGTCCTCTCAATCTTACTCCTCTGCATGAGCTTCCACATAGTTCTAGGAATAATTTCCCTAAATTCTATGGTGATGTCAAAGTTCATCTTGATGAACACATTGCAACATTCAGTATAGCTTGTGGAGTAATCGGAGTAGAGTTTAAAGATGTAGTAGTCATGCTTTTTGTTGAAACACTACAAGGCCCTACTGTAGATTGGTTTTACCATCTACAGGCTCAATTTGTGATTGATTAGAATACTTTGAAAGCTAAGTTTGAAGCTAGATTCAAACTTGTAGAGGATGCACATACACTTCTAGCTCAACTTACAAAAATGAAAAAAGACCCGCATGAGCCTATGAGAGACTTCATAGCTAAATTTGACAAGTTGAGAAATAAAATTCCTATGATTGCTAGACCTACAGCTGAGAAACTCAAATGCTTTTTCATTAATTCTTAGCTACCTGATGTTAGTTTCCTCTTAAGATGTGTTGGCCAAATAGATCTCACTGCAGCTCAAATTTTGGCCACTGAAATAGAAGATGATCTCATCTTAGCAGGGAAAATAAGAAGAGATCCCAATAAAAATAGAGCTTCATCATCTTTTGAATTTGCATCTACAAGCACCATAGATCCAATGGTGCAAAAATTAGCAAATGAACTCCTTGCCCTAAAAAAGCAAATGGCTCAAGGAATGTCTTCTACTCTTACATACAGAAGGACATTTCCAAATCATTCATATCAGGGCAATGTTGCCAGAAACCTAGGACAACAAAATCGCCTTCCTCCACAAGGAAAACTTGCCTTGGAAGCTCCTCCAACTAATTCAGCAATGGGATATCTTGAGATAGAATCAAAATTTTCTTATCAACCTGAATTAAATCAAGAAAATGATGCTGATATCATTGAAGATAGTCAAGAAGAATCAGCTGACAACTCCCATATTGGTTTCTTGAATTATCATGATGAACCCAGAAGTAAAAGAGAAGCTTCAAATGGATCATATGCAGTGTTTACCAGGTCTAAGAATTAATCAACCTAACAAGCTGATAAAGAAAAGACAGAAGAACAACCACAGCTAGTAGTCACAATTGCCAAGCATGGGACATCTCTGCCCTTTCAACCAAAAGATCTGGTCATTACTCAAAAGGTAAATACATCTACTACGCCTTCCCCTTCTACTTCTAATTCACAAACCAGCCCACCTCCCATCCCTTTGAAAACTCAGAAAGCTGAAGTACCTCTCTCTGTACCTAGCTTGATTCAACCATTTGATATAATTGACCATGTTAAAAAGACAAAAATATAGATGTCTGAATTTGAGTACTTGCAGTCCAATCTAGATCAACTAAACAAGCTGGTCCAATATGTTAAAAATCAAACCATCCCTGTAGAACAAAAGGCAAAAAAAAACCTTTGATTCTTCAATGAATACACCTATTCCAAATAATCTGATTATTACTCCTCCAGCTGCTCCTAGAAAAATAGACACCTTCTATGTTTCCCTATTAATCAATGGCCACAAGCTAAGTAACTGTATAATAGACTTAGGCACATCTGACAATGTTATGCCTACCAAAGTCACTGAGTCTCTTGGTTTCACATTGACCAAGACATTTGGCAAATGTTTCTCCATGGAGAATAAGCAAGTGCCATTGCTAGGGCAAATCAAAGATGCCCAATTTACATTTGCAGCCTTTCCAGACAAGAGGATTAAAATTATTGTATTAGTGGTTGACGTCCCAACATCTTATGGCATTTTACTTGGATGGAATTTCTGTAAGGACATGGGAGGAGAACTAAACATGGATCTCTCTAAGGCAAGGATCCCTGTCCAAGGTGTGATGAAAAGATTACTTCCTGAAAAGAAAGCAAAGTATGTAGTTACCAAGACGTCAGATCCTGAAGCTCAAATCCTCTTTGAATCCATAGGTATGGGTAATTAATTTTTATATATGGATCATGAAGAAAGACCCTCCATCTTTGATGAGGGAAAATCTTAAGTAAAGATAGTATCTGATGAGATTTAGACTCTAGAATTTGATGGTAGTTGTTCCTCTACTAGTTTTGGAGCCAGAATTGTCTTGATATCTCCTCAAGGAGATATGTTCCCTTCATCCTATAAGTCAGCAACACAAATAATATAGCTGAATATGAATCACTATTACTGGGCATGAAGGCTGCTCAAGAAAGAGGCATCAAGTTTCTTCATGCTAAAGGAGATGCTGAATTAGTGGTCTGTCAAGTGAGAAATTCATATCAGACCAAGAATAAGAGGCTGTGTCATTACCATAATGTTGTTTGGGACCAAATTGAAAGCTTTGATGCTTTCAATATTTCTTCCATTCCAAGAGAATATAATGATAGAGCTGATGCACTTGTTTCAGGAACTCTTTTAGTTCCTCATTCTGATTTTAAAGAAGCCAAATATACCATTGAGCTGGTCTATAAGCCAAGTGTTCCTGATAATGCTGATCATTGGGAAATTTTCAATGATGATAATTAGATCATTACTTTCTTGGAAATAAAATACATTTTTGAACAACTATATTTTGAAGGCAGCGAATCTCAGAAGTCTGAATTTGTTTCTGAATCCAGTTCAGATGTAAATGAAGAGTTTCTATAGCTAAAAGGAAACAAAATTCCTAAAGGCCTGGTTTCTCTTGAGAAGCTATTCGACAAGCATGATAGATTCGTCAAGCAACAACAGACAGATTCAAATTTCTCTTAGGGATTTGACCAAGTGAATTTGACCAATAAAGAAAATCCAAAAATGGTCAACATTGGTAAGTGTTGTACACTTGAAGAAAGATTCAAATTCACTTATTTGCTCTGTCAAAACATTGATGTCTTGGCATATTCATATGAAGATTTGACGTCTCTTAGACTTGATGAAATTTGCCATCATATTCCTCTCAAGGCTGATTCAACGCCTTACAAGTAGAAATCTAGACAATACAATCCAAAAAATTTAGGTACAATTATGTCTGAGATTCATAAAATGTTAAATGCTAGAATTATTTTTCCAATCCATCATTCTACGTGGATTGCAAACATAGTTTCGATAAGGAAGAAAAATGGCAAAATTTGCATTTGTATAGATTTCTAGAATCTAAACTAGTCATCTCTAAAAGACAATTATCCCTTGCCAATCATGGACTAAGTGCTTCAAACAGTAATAGGATTAGAAATGTTATCAATGTTGGATGGCTTTTCAGGCTATAACCAAGTTGAAGTTGCTGAAGTTGACCAACACAAGACCGCGTTCATCATGCCTTGGGGTACATTTGCATACAAAAGAATGCCTTTTAGATTAATAAATACTAGCGCTACCTTCTAAAGAGCTATGGACATGGATTTTAAAGATGAAATTGGCAAATTCATAGTTGTATATCTTGATGATTTAACTGTCTTTTTGAAGCATTGATCTGATCATGTACGCCACTTGCAACAAGTACTGGAGCACTGCTGACAAAATGGTATTTCTTTGAATCCTAAAAAGTCTATTTTTGGAGTGATAGAAGGGAAACTCCTTGGACACATTGTGTCCAAAGAAGGCATAAAGATTGACTCAGACATAGTCAAGTCTATTTAAGAGCTGAATTTGCCTGCAAGTAAGAATGTTGTTCACTCTTTCTTTGGAAAAGTGAATTTTTTATGGAGATTCATCCCCAAATTTGCTGAGAAGACAAGACACATTGTAAACATGATGAAAGGAAAGACTACCTTCAGCTGGACCAAAGAAGGCAAAACAACATTTCAAGATATCAAGGTCGCTATTGCTCAGGCCCCTACCTTGGTCTGCCTAGAATACCACAAAGATTTCATTATATACAGCTATGTCTGTGAGCATACTCTTTCAATGATTCTTGTCCAACAAGACAAAGAAGGTATGGAATCCACCATCTCTTTCATGATTTGCCCTCTAAAAACTCATGAAATGAAGTATTTAAATATAAAGAAGCATGCCTATACCTTGGTAAAAGTAGTCAAACACTTTCGCTTCTATATTTTGAATTCACATACCACTACCTTAGTTCTTGACAATACAGTCAAGTCTATATTAACTCAACAGGAGTTTGGCACAAAGAGAGGTAATTGGATTGCAAAAATCCAAGATTTTGATCTAGATATCAAGCCAACAAAGCTGGTCAGAGGTGAAGGCCTTTGTTAATTAATGGCTAACAATAAGCTAGAAGATATACAGTGTGAAGAAGCTGAAGTAGAAAAGACGCCAACAGTCCTCTTAGTTTCTACTACCAATGAATGGTATTTAGATATTGCCTATTTTTTGACTTATAGAGAATGTCCTACTCATTTGTCTTACAAAAAAGGAGAACTATCAGATTGGAAGCTGCCAATTTTGTCTTTTGGGACAACGGCCTGTATAAAAGAAGTATAGATGGAGTTTTCCTTTCATTGTGTAGATAAAGAACAACAAACCTAGCTCTTGAAATCTTTCCACAATTTAGCATGTGGAGGACATTTTTATACCCCTGTGACTACTCACAAAATTCTACGAGATAGGTATTATTGGCTGGCTCTTTTCCAAGATGCACATAAGTGGGTAAGGAAATGTGAACTTTTCTAGCAATTTGTTGGAAAACCCAAGTTGGCTGCTCTACCTCTCAAGCCAGTAATCATAGAGGAACCTTTCCAGTAGTGGTGACTTGATTTTATTGGGACAATAAATCCATCTTCAACTGCTGGACATGATTATGTCCTTACAGTGACTAATTATTTCACTAAATGGGTAGAAGCAATCCCAACAAACATGCTACTTCAGAAGTTGTATGCAACTTCTTGAAAGAGATTATCATTTTCAGATTTGGAGTCCCACTTAAAATTGTTATTGATAATGCAGCTTGTTTCACCTCTCAAGAAATCACAAAATTTTATTTTTATTATGGAATTACGCTTTCTCATTCTTCTGATTACTTTTCGTAAGGGAATGGACAAGCTGAGTCTAGCAATAAAAATTTGGTAACTATTATCAAGAAACTTGTAGATGATCATCAAAGGACATGGCACAAAGCATTGGTAGACACTCTGTGGGCTGACAAGATCATGCCAAAAAAGGCAATTGGTATGTCTCCTTTTCAACTTCTCTATGGGATCAATGCTGAGATACCAATCACTTTAGAGTTACCAGCATTAAAATTGGTGAAGGCCATTGAAGATCAGACATATGAGAGCTCTCTTGACAAAATAATCATGTGCCTGACTCAGCTGGAGGAACAAAGAATAATGGTGGTGGACAAAATTGCTATTCATCAAATTTTGGTAAAGAAACTTTTTGATCAAAAGGCCAGAAATCATGATTTTTAGGTTGGAGATAAAGTCCTGCTGTGGGACAAAAGAAGAGAGCCAAAAGGGATGCATGGAAAGTTTGACTCCCTTTGGAGAGGCCCATTCATAATTCATTAGCAATTGGGTGAAAATAGCTTTTTGTTGAAATACCAGGATGGCACGCTCTTTTCTCTGCCCCATAATGGGCAGCATTTGAAACACTTCAACTCTTGAAGTGTCAAATCATTGCCTATATATATATATGTATATTTGTATAGTTTTGAATTCTATTTTGTTTTGTTTGTTTTCATTTTTGATGCCTTTCATTTCTGGAAAGCATGACTCCAAAGCCAAATGGTACACTTGAAGACACTGGAGATTCTGAATTGTACTCTTTCCAATTCAGTTTGCAATGGACAGAAGTTCCCCAACTGGAGCCAACTGTTGTCTCCCAAAAATAACAGTCATTTTTGAGACAACATTTGAATTATTTTGGTCCTACAGACCAAAATTGTATCTTTCATTTTCAAAAATTTGTCTTAGATATTCAGATTTCTCATTTTCAGAGCTTTTCAAAAAATCTACAGACTTTTCAAGTCAAATTCAATGGATTTTACATGTTGATTTCTATAGACTTTGTATTTTCAGTTTCTATAGGTAGCTTCATTTATACATGTTCAAAGACTTCCACAGGCAGTTTTTAGTTAAAAGAATTGATTTTCAACATTTGTTCATTTTCTGGGATTGGTTCAGAGTTTTGGTTCAACTGAAAATCTTCATCGGCAAACATCTGAGTACAAAAAGAGACTTGAACCATCGAACCATTTTGTTTCAAAGGTTCAACGGGTTCAAGGTTTAACAAGTTCATGTTCAATAAGAGTTAAGCACTTCAAAATGGTTCAAAGTTCATTCACTTCAATTGGTTCATCAGCTTCAAGGACATTTGGCCAAATCATTCAATTGAACCATTAAACTGAACCATTGAACCATTTTGGTTCAAAGGTTCAACGGGTTCAAGGTTTAATGACAAGTTCAACCAAAAGAATAGTTTAATGGTTTAGTTCAACCAAGTAATTCAATGCTTCATTTCATTCAGTTGGTTCATTCTTTCAGTTCAACTTTTGGTTCAACATCTACAAGTTCAACAACAGGTGCTCAACGCGCTTCACTGAACCATTGAACCAGTTCAATGGATTGGTTCAATCAAATGGTTCAACTATTGGTTCAAAGGCAAGTTCAACATCTTGGTTCAATGCTTAGTTTATCAGTTTATTTTATTCATTGAACCATTGACTTGAACCATTTTTAGTTCAAAGCCTTGGTTCAACCGATGGGTTCAACGTCCAAGTTCATTGCATGGTTCATTGGCTATTGGTTCAAAAGGACTTGGCACGCTTCATTGAACCTTTGAACCGGTTCAACTAATGGTTCATTAGCCAAGTTCAAAGGGACAATTCAACACAAAAGAAGACTTTACGAAGGACAAGTGCCCTTGTAGAGGGCACTTAATCAAGAAAAGCACATTTTTGGAGGATCATTTCTTTTAAGTAAACCAAAAAGTAACTTTTTGGATTTGTTTAAGGCAAAACATGAAGACTTATTCAAATACATGGCAGAATAAAATTTTGTGGACTTTTGTTTGTGGGAATTTTCCCCAGACTTTTTGTCTGCCAAAATTTTCCCCAGACTTTTTGTCTGCGGGAATTTTCCATGGAACAAATGTCTACAAAATTACCCATGGGGAGCTTTTAAGTCAAATACCTAGGAATAATCCCTAGGGAAACATCCATGGGGAACATTTACCTGAAGGATTTATCTACGGGGACTGCCAAAGTGCAAAGGGCTGCCGAAGGATCCCAAAGGGCAGGTGCCCTTGTGGGGGACTCTTGGTGGCCAAAATAGAGGATTATTCAAACATAGGTCATTCCTCAAAATCTGAAAGGGTAAGTTCAAGCTGACTAGGTAAGGCCAAAATTCAAAAGAAGACCAAGGGGTGACGCCCACAAAGACGTCAAATTCAACATAGCCGACTAGCCATTGGAAGCATATTTTGGGCATGTAAACATAAATTTTAAAGGTAGTGAAATATCCGTTGATCCTTTGATCCATAGACCTAAATGAATTTCTAGAATTCAAGACAAAAACTAGATAAAAGTGAGGAAAATAGAATAATGGATGAATCTAGGACTTGATTCAATCAATCTGGAATGAAGGAACGATGAGGACAAGATCAGATGGATAGCTAGACATTGAAAGTTTTAATCTTTCAATTGCATAGCTTGTTTATCTACATTGAAAAGATCAAATGGGTAAAAGGCCCCAAAGTTCCAATTGGTCTTCCTAACATTTCCCAATGCATCATGATGTATTACTATTCCTAAGTCCTTCTCAAAGTGGCTATATAAGGAACTTACTTTCATTGTAAAAATCATCATCTTTTTAACAAACTGAATGAAACTCTACCAAAATTGAGAGGCATCATTGAGACTTTGTGCTCATTCTGTTGATCATATTATGTTAATGAAAACAAGAGACTTTTTCAGACTTTCTGCTGTGATATCTTTTCTATTTCATTAATTTAATAAGCAAAATTAGTAAATTTGTCAGTAAGGAATCCTGAAGAATCAACTATGGAGTGACTTTGTACCCCCATATCTACCTTCAGTGTGTTTTCTTTTTTCATTGTTGTGTAAAGGACTTTGAAAAGACTTTGGGCTTTCATTGCCCTTCGTATATTACTCTTGAGCATTTCAGATAGAGACTTTGTGTTTTGTCTTGATTTGATAGTTCTTACACTTTTCGTCATATTCTACTTTTATTTCTAAGAGTATTCTTGTGGCTGGTTGAACAATTTTTTTGAAAGAAGAAGAGAGCTGTCTGTCATTCCCTTGAGTTTTTCCTTTGTTTTATATACATCATCTCTGAAGAAAGAGAGATGGATGTCTGGTCCTACCCTTGAGTATTATTTTTTGTTTATACATATACATAACATATCCATAGGGAACCTCCCCTTGATGAGAGGAGAGAGAAGCCTCCTTCTGATGTGATAAACTTACACATTAGGACGACTAATCTTCTTGCTTTGGCTGATAAAACCTATGTTGTTTACCAGTACGTTGATAGATAAAATATTCGACCAACAATATTCATTTATAAACATTTTAAATGTAGGAATAGGATGTGGAAGGTCACCAATATCAAGGGAGATTAAGTGGTTTGCTTCCATGATTGAAAACCATACATAATTTGAGGAATTATTATTTTTAGAAACTTACTATTTTTAGACTATACTAATAAAATGAAATTTGGGGAACCTCCATTTGGTTTTAAAGGATCAAAAACCATTGATAGCATATTAGTTCCTTCTCATGGTGTTCCCCTCATTCTTATCTTTCCAATGATTCAAACGGGGAGTCAAATGAAACTATAGTGCAAAAGTTATGGCTCCCGAAAGTTTTGCCACCAATTAGGGTAAAACCATCCCCTGAATTGTCACCTAAAGTATTGATTAGATCATACAAGGGTGTTTTCAAGGGAAACTAATAGACTGAGAAGAAAGGATTAGTTGGAGCTTACTTCATTTGTGGAGGTTGCTACTTTGCTGAAGAATGTCCCCAGGAAAAAATGAAGAACAAGGGTTTAACTTCTTAACAAGGTAGGTTTCAGTAGGGAATACATGCAAATGTTGATAATCGATAGGCTCAGTATAAATATTCACCCATAGAACTATAAGGTATTTTTTTCAATTATCTAGTTTTTATTTTAATTGATACAGAAGCTAAAAAATGTTTCATTTCTTTGAGGGTGCTTAGTAAATTGTCTAGAAGTGATGGATTAATGGAAAATGCATGATCGGTACAATATAGGAATGAGACAAAAATCAAAGTTGAAAAGCATTTAGTCAAAGCAAAGATTAAATTGCCTAAGTTTACTATAGTATTAGATATCTATGTAGCACCATTGGGATCATATGATGTGATTCTAGGAGTCAATTAGCTTGCAAAGCATAAATCCAAGGTTGATTATTTTCTGAAGAAGGTTGAGTGTCAAGATGATTTTGGAAATTAGAAAAAACTTTAGGGCAAGATAAGGGAGTTGAAATTGAGAAATATTTTAGTAATTCAACTCAAAAAATATCAAAGTAAAGGATGCCATGTATTTATTGTTAAGATAAATGAGATGGGAATCCATGGAACCATCTATCAAAGATTCTCCTTTTCTAAGAAACTTCCATGATGTGTTTCTAGAATAATTACCAGGATTATCACCTTAGCATGAGTTTGATTTCTCAATTGATATCATATCTATATGGAAACCATATTCTAAGGCACTTTACAAGATGACAACCACTTAATTGGTTGAATTAAAGGTGTAGACACTAGAAAATTATGCACAAGTAATTCTAGATATCTAAATGCCTCGAGACCCCCCTAGGGACCACCTAAACCTAACCAACCTTTAACCCAACCCATTTTAACCTAACCAAGTCACTATTTACATATCACTATTTAAAAAATATTATTCAAAAGTATGATTATGAAACACTATTCACTAGCACTATTCACGATAACATGACATGTCACTATTCATGGTGACATGGTAGGTGACTCAAAAATGATATGGCAAGTGACATGGCCTGGAAGTGAGGTGGATTAAAGTGGGACATCATACCCCACTTGGGACCCTTGTCAAAGGTGCTTAATGACATCATTAAGAATCACAAGGGCCCCTTTTCAAAGTATGGAAAATTTCTCCTTAAGATACCATCATTCAACATCATCTTTTATCTTCATGCATCAAAGTGGTGTCCAAAGTGGAATTACCAATTTTTTGGTGCTTTGGAAAGGACAAATGGTCATTATATTCACCCATGTTGGACCCATTATCAAAGGGGAGACACACCAACCAAGTGGGAGACCCATTAGTAAAGTGGGAATCCAACCACACTTATCCCTTGATTGATTTACCCATCCATGGGAAAAATGGTGCTAAAGTTCATGGAGAACATTCTTAAGTGCTTAACAAAAGATAAAAGAGGGTGGTGAAAATTCTTATAAACTCATTTGGTCCATGGGCATTATCTCCACTTATTATGGACACAATAGAAAAGTGGGAGGAACATTAGCAAAGTGGAAGACACACTTTGTGAAGTAAGAATCCCCCCACCCTTATCCACTCAACCCACTTATGCACCCACTTGGAAAATGACACCACATTTCTAGTATTCCGCCCTTTTTCATGTTTCTTGGCATGAAATGCTATAAATATGACCCCCCCTTTCATCCATTTGAGTGAGTTTTTGGTTTGAAGAATTTCATCTTGCAGGATGTGTCCACTTTTTAAGTAGGTCATCCATTTTGGAAGAGAGGAGCTCAAAGTAGCTAGACTCTACCAAAATTTCAAGCCATCATCAATATCAACAACATCTACGTCAACCATGAGGTAAATTGTGCCAATTTCATAATTTCATATGCACCCCTTTTCCTTCTTCTTTTCTTAACCTCTAAACCATAACCCCTTGACCTTTTTCTTTCATTGACCTCTAAACCTTTACCATTTAACCTCTTCTTTTATTTACCCTCTTGACCATTTACCCTTTTACCTTCTTACCATCTTGACTATTTATCTCTTTGCCTTTTCACCCTCTTGACCATTTACCCCTTTACCTCTTTACCATCTTAACCTCTTGACCTCTTCACCCATTACCATTTACCCCCTTCAACACTTACCCCTTTACCTTCTTGACCATATTAATCATTTACCTCTACCCTTTACCATCTTAGCCATCTATCAACCCCAACTAAACCTTCTTTTCTTAGCCCTTGTCACATTACCAAACTAAACCACAAATTTGACTTGGCTATCTTTAGCATTAGCATTAGCCAACTATTGATTTATTTTATTCATCTTTACCACTTACCTTTTAACCTATTCCTTCTTGACTCCCAAGCCACCACCTAAACTTTCTTGACCACACTTACCATTTACCCTCTTGACAATTTATCCCTTTACCTTCTTAGTATCTTGACCATCTACCCTTTACCATTTACCCATCTTAACTATCTTGACCATCTACACTTTAGCATTTTCTATCTTGACTATCTATCAAACCCAACCAAAACCTCATTTTCTTGACCCTTGTCACAAGACAAATCAAAAACCACAACTTTGATTTGACCAACCTTAGCATTAATATTGAATAAATATTGATTTATTTAGTCATCTTCTTAGCAAGCATTCTTGTATTTAATTTTAGTTATCTTATATTATTTAATACAAGTACTTTATTTTTCATTTGCAAACTTAATTGTTTAAAAGCAGGTAGATTGACAGCCTCTTAAGAAGGTCTCGCTTCTAGGATCTAGCTATCACTAGGCAATCCACCTAACTACTTGTCTAAAAAACAAGTTTTATTTTGTGCTTTCTTATCTACAGGTTATTCCTTCCTAGTCAAAGAGGAGTTTTTAACATTAATCTAGATCACCCATGCACTTTTAACCAGGTATTCCTACCACACTCTTATTAACTAGTTTCTTTCTTTTCATAAAATTAGAAAAATCAATAATTTGATAGAAACATTTTGGCATGCCCAATGGGACCCTTGAGCTATCTCTTGGCTTCATAGTTATAGGAAATTTAGCTACATTGGAGAAGATTCATTTAATTACATTCCTTTCTAAAAATTAAATGTTCTTTCTTCCATTCTAAAATGCAAGTTCTAGTCTCTTTTGTTTGCTTAGAAAAAGTAAAATTATCATTTTTCTTTTATTTCTAAAAAATAAAAAAAACACTCATCCTAGGATTAGTACTTGCATCATCATATTGCATCTAGGTGCATCTTAGTTTGTTTGAATTCATTTGAAAAGACACTAGAATTTTATTTAAGATTAAAATTAACCTTGCATCCATTGATTGCTTGTATTGATTATGTCACATATCTTAATTAATCACGCAAATTAATCATATAATCACCTTTATCAAACATAAACCAAACCTATTTCAGAAATTTAAACATCAAACACACTTGATACTAGGCCTGACTAGCATTTCATCACCTAACAGTAACCTTGCCCTTTCTTAACAATCCTACTTGGAGGTCATTACCAAAGGGAGAACCAACTCAGCTCTCTAGTTGAGTATAAACTTTGGAAATCAGTGTATACTAGCTAAGCACCCAACACCCCTATCACTACAGTGTGTGAGGTGAGGGGGTAGGCCCCAATACCAAGTCACATATTGAAATTCAATACATAATCCTCTTGAGCACCTAAACACAACCTGAAACCAAACATAGACTTATTTCTAGTACCTGATCTAAAAGACAAATTTATTCTTCACACTTTCTAAGACATAATCCAAAAGTGATAAAATTAAAACTCTAAGTTTTAATGCATATTAGTGTATGTTTTGATTGCTTTTGACCTTTTTATTTTCTTTCTTTATGTTTGAGGTGTGAGTTCATATCATTTATTTCCTACTTTCTCACATGATCTTTACTAGACAACAGTTGAGAAATCAGACCAACCGAAGACCACCTTCTTGTTTCTCTTCCTCTATGGATTATATTTTATATGTTGAGGGTTATCCTCATCATTCTCCCCCTCCTACCATGCCTTGAATAGTTGTTGAGGGTGATGTGTATTTTACCACATTCCTTGACAACAACCCTGTAGCCCTTCAACATTATCTTAACACCTTAGCTCATCCTACCCCTATTGCTTCAGCTCCTCGTATGGATCCATGGTATGTCATGCCTCCCCCTCTTATGGTTGGTGTTACCTCCACCTAACCTTTAATCACTGAAGCCTCTTATTCTACCAATATCCCATCCACTACCACCACCAAAACTCAATACAACATTCCAACCAATAACCAAATACCCCCTACACCAACCAACACCTCTAATGTAGAGAGAACCTTACCTCTTATTACCTATACCCCATATACCATAGGAGTAACATAAACCCCTATTTATACCCTTCCTCTTTTTACTATCAATCCACCAATTTCCACCCCACTCCAAAGTTTGGTACTTTCCATACCTTCTATCCTTCCACCAATTAGCACAAGGGCTACCACTCAACTTCAAACTACCACTTCAACCATACCTTCAAATCAAGCCATGTCCATCCCTCAAAAAAACCATTATGACATTATACCAATATGTTATTAACCCAAAATAATACATACCCCCTTCCACCCAACCTTTTATGTCCACATACCAATATTTGGCATCATCCCAACCTTTCATGACCACATACCAATATATGGCATTTTCTCAACCTTCCACCTCTTATCTATAATAGCCACCCAAACTCAATCAAATGTACCACCAACTTATGGAGTTCCTCAAATCCAAATGGACCTAATGAATATCCTTGTGGACAAGATAACCACCTTAGAGTCATCCATCTTGGGTGCTCATAACATCTTGTCATATGACCAAATTTGTAATGAGCCCATCCATGCATCCGTACCTATCAAACCATATCCTCCCCAATGGGAACTTCCCAAGTTCTCTAAGTTTAAAAGTAATGAGGATCCCCAACAACACCTTAAGGCATTTATGCATGATTGCTATTTGATTACCTATGAGGATGCCCTTCTTCTTTGCACTTTCCCCATGTCTCTAGCTAGCCCAGCCTTAGATTGGTATAGTGCCTTACCCAAGAATTCCATATTCTCATTTAATCAACTGACCTAAACCTTTTTGGATCACTTTTAGATTAATATCTCCAAGAAATTTTCTATCACTGACCTCTACTCTATTTATTAGTTTGAGGATGAATCCATTGCCCATTTTGTGGCTCATTGGAGAACTGTAATTAACCAACTTTCCTTTTCTTTACCTCAACTAAAACTCATAGATCTCTTTTCTCAGGCATGTTCCAAGCATATCTCCTCCATGATATGTGTCTAAAGATTCTAGACCTTTGATGAAGCTTTTACCATGGCACGTAAGTTGGAAGACAGAGCCATTGATGAAGGGAAACTAAAACTAAAGAATAAGAACTCAAACTACAAAACCAATGAGGCCTCTTCTTCTAAACCAAAAAACTAGTCCACTACCAATAATAAGGGTAAAGGAACCACAAATTTAGTTTTCTTTAAAGCCACTCCCCTACCATCCATCAACTAACCAAATTCCTCTAGTTCCTCAAATCAAAATCCAAGGAACCAAACCTAAAACAACTAGAAGTAGTTTACTCCACTTGGGGAATCCTATGCTTCCATATTGGAGAAGTTATTGAAAACTAATATCATTCAACTTCATCCTATCAAACTACTATAACAATTTTAATCTTCTCATCCCACACCTAGTTGGTATAATGAGAATGATTTATGTGCCTTTCACTGAGTTATAGGACATGATATCAATAGGTGCAACACCTTCAAAAACCTTGTCCAATCCCTCATTAACAAGGGGGAACTTACGTTGGATAACCCCAATGCACTAGCAATCTAAGACCTTGATATATTCAGGAAACCTTTTCCAAACCATTCTCCCACCAAGAATGAGATAAATAATGTCTAGTGCTCTCATGATACCCATACTATTAACATGGTTCTTGACACACTCACTGCTAAAAAACCCACTCACCAACCTACCTATCCATCACTCTCTTCACTTATTGAGGTAGTGGAGTTACCTATTCCCTTTTTGGAAACCCACACCAAGCAAATAACCCCTTCTACTCTTCCACTCATTGAGGTAGTGAAACCACTGACCTCCCATTCGATTAACATACTAGACCACACACCTATCTCATCGTCCTTGCCAATTACCAAGCAACTAACCCTCCCACAGAAATTATTCTTGAGGGGGAAACCCCCATGTATACTCTTCCCATATAAGATACACCTATCCCAAACTTACATCTTTTGATTGAGGAAGAGGACAAGGTTACCATCCTTATGTCTCCACCTAGGGGTTTATCTTTTAGATCCATCATTTAGGGAATCAAAACAAACTATAAAACCTTCTTTAGGCTAGTGTATAAATTAGAATTTGTCTCCAACCTTGACATTGATCGATTCACCTTTTGATAGAAATTAGGTCTCCCTTATATCACTAGACCAAAACACCTAACCCCTTCTTTGGTATACCAACCTGCCACTTATATTGACCAACCTATTGCCATATTTACCCAACCAAATAAAACCTCCACCCAACCATCTAAAACCTCCACCAAATTAACCAACCCTCAAACATTTAAACCAACCAATACCCAAGTATCCAAACCCTCTCCTATCACCCCAACCAGATTTTCCAAAACCCTTAGTATTCTCCCTACATCGAGCCTTATTCACCCATATATGAAAGTGGACCTAACCCCTTCAAAACCAAAAACCAAGTGCCACACTAAAGAAACCAAAGAATTAAATCCAATCAAAGTCCCAAATTTCCAAATTTTACCTCCCTCAACCTTTCCCTCCATTTGGGGCCTCATCCCTCTACCTTGAATAGGAATCCCATTATCTCTACCAAAACCACACCACCTCTATTAGTTACACCTTCATACTTGTTTTCTAATTCACCTTTCTTTACCACACTAGTGATATCTAAGCTACCTACCTTGCAATCCTCTACCTCTATCTCATAAGCTTCCTTACCTAAACTAAATTAATCAACAAAGCATGCCACCTTACCTAAGGAACCTATCACTAAACATGATTACAAACAACCTTCTACCTTAACACCCAAAGAAAAGATCATTAAACCTTTACCACATTTAGACAAGTCCTACTCAACCATTCTCCATAGGTTATTGCAGATTTTATGTTTAGCCTTACCTCCCATAATAACCTTTGACCCTCTTGCTTCTAAACCCACCTGGTATAATGACCACCATGTATGCTCTTACCATAGGACACCTGGCCATGATATATAGAACTACAAAGTGCTCCAAACTCTTATCTAGTGGATTTATGATGAGAATGACTTATTAACAAATGAACCTCCTATGGAACCCATACCAATCCAACCATCAACCATACCTACTCAACACTTACCTACTCTTCCTCTCTCACTTAAGAGTGAATATGAGTCTAACTACCTAACTACTTCAACCTCTCCTTGTATCCATACTATCAACATGGTCACTAGATCACAATAGATAGATAAAGGGAAGGCTAAGGTGTCCATTCCTTAGACTTACCCCTCTTCAAATCCCCAACCACTCCATACCCAACTATATCCATCTTTAACCAAACTCAAGGTGTTTATTTTAGGTGCCCCCAATCTCACCCTTTAGAATCCATCTAGAGAGTTATCCTCAAATAGCTTTATTAGACCTTGATAAAAATTATTTTATATGAGTTGATGTCTACCTCTCCCCATCACCACCAAACACTCATAGAGGCTTTAAAATCCATTAAGGTCCAACCCAAGGACACTCAAACTCTAGCCACATTTGTTTATACCCTGCAAATTTCTAACCTTGTCATCTTTAAAGATTTAGAAATCCTTCCATCCACCCTAAGGACCCAGATCCCACACTCTTTATTACTGCTTACATCAACCAAACCCATATCAAATAGGTCATAATTAATGGGGGAGCTATAACTAACATCATCTCCTCTCATGCCTACAACCAAATCAAATTATCAGATAATGTCATGTCTAAATCTTTAACTATCCTTCACTCCTTCAATGATACCATGGCCACTACCTTAAGAATTGTCATCCTTCATATCCATGTAAGACCCTGCATACTCCCTAAACTCTTCTAAGCTTTGGAAGGAGAATTTGAATACAACATTTTGTTGGGATGACCTTAGATTTGCTCCATGGGATGCATTCCCTATACCCTCCATCATTGCATCAAGTTTGAGCATGAGGGCTAGGTCATCACCATCCAAGTAGACCCAAGTCCTTTGTTAATGTGTAACATGACTTATTTCCCCAATGATGTCTTCATACCCCCATCTAACACACCTTTAGATACTAAACCCTAACTATAAACCACCAATGCAGATGTCATATCCCATTCTACCAATGAAGTGCTAACTAGCTCATCCTCACCTCTAATCAGATCCCCATAGAGGAGCCCTTAGAATCTACATTCTAATGTCTCTCATTAAGGGAGTATCATCTTTTTGCTCTTGATGCTTTCCCCACTCCTCATGAGTATAAGAAACTCACCAACCAATTAGGATATGACCCTAATGTCAGAACAATCATTCCCTTTAGACATCTTAACCATCATACACATTTTGTCTATGGGTGACCTAACAAACCCCTTTGTGCTTCTACCACCTCTTCCTCACCTCAACCATTTACCACTAGTTTTTCTTACCTATACAAATCAAGCCTTTGCAAAACATACCTTTATCAATATTCTTATAAAGGCTTTGGCTTTAGGTGGTATGAGCAGGGCCCACATGAGCTGATCACCATTGAGACCAGGAAACCTCACAAGAAGCATGGCCTTGGTTTCATCTTGCTCAATAAGAAGAAACCCAAACCGCCTACCATCATCATTGTTGAATAAGATACCCCTTCCTCACTGACCTCACCTCTACTTACGTGTAAGGATGATTACATCATCCCACCTAATGTTTGTTTCATCAACATGATCACCCTTAGACACCTGACATATCAAAAGGAGGGGGAAACCATCACCATTCCTTTAACCCATCCTAAGATGATAGGGAAAGACTCTCCTACAATTAACACTATTTAGTGCCAAGATGATGATTCTATTCTCACCTACTTTGGTGTCTTAAAGTATTCAATCCACAAATCCCTTCCTCTTGAGTCTTCAAACATGTTGAATATATCCACCATGGATATCAACTTGGGCACTCCAAGCAACCCTCATATTGTCAAATTGAGCCAATCATTAAACACTAAGGAACTTAAAGACTTCCCCTCTTTCCTCCAAGACCACATCATAGCATTCACTTGGTCTTTTAGTGATATGCATAGGATTGACCCCACCATTTCTATGCATAACATAGTCACTCATTATGATACCAAACTTGTCAAGTATAAATTTTGATGCATACATCCTCATATAACCCTTCTCATCAAGTAATATCTCTTGTGTCTCCTATCTACAAACTTATTTCAACCCATTAACTACTCCCAATGAGTCTTGAATGCCATAACTATCACTAGAGCCATAGGGGGACTATGAATTTATGTGGACTTTCATGACCTCAACCTCACCTACCCCAAGGATGACTTTTCTCTCTACTCAAGATTGATCAGCTTGTTGATATTAAAATTGGCTAAGAGATGTTATTTCTTAGAGATGGGTTTTGGGGTTATAATTAGATCTTAGTTGCTCTTGAAGATCAACACAAAACTACCTTTACAACCCCTTAGGGAAACTTTTGATATAGAGTCATGTCTGTTAGATTAAGGAATGTTGGTGTAACCTACCAATGTACCATGACTTATATCTTCCATAACCTTATCCATAAGATTGTAGAGGACTATGTGGATGACCTTCTTGGAAAATCCAAACTTCAAAAATATCACTTGGTTGTTCTTAAGATCAACTTCAAATGCCTCATCCATTACCATATCCACTTTAACCCCAAAAAATACAATTTTGGGGTCTTGTTAGGAAAGCTTCTTAATTTCATTGTCTCCCTTTGTGGAATCAAAGTAGATCTTATGAAATTTAGAGAAATTTTAGACATGATTCCTCCAAATAACCTTAAGCAACTTTGTATCTTGTAGGGAAAGCTTCCATCCATTCATCATTTTATTTCCCAGCTCTTAGATCAGTGCCAACCTTTCCACCACCTTCTAAAGAAAGATGCCTCTTTCAAGTGGAATAATTATTGTCAAAAGGCCTTTGATTCACTCAAAAGGTACCTTTTATCTCCACCTATCCTCACCCATCCTAAGGATGACTAGCATTTCTACCTTTATATCTCTACCACTAATCATTCCCTAGGGGTAATATTGGCTTATCGAGATGAACAACATAGAGAACAAACCATGTAATACATTAGTTGTATGCTGGTAGAGTATGAGACTTAGTACACTCATATTGAGAAACTCTACTTGGCTTTAGTCTTCATGGCCACCAAGCTCCACCACTACCTTCTTAACCATAAAACCTATGTCATCGCCAACACTTACCCACTCAAGTACATGTGATCCAAGCCATACCAAAACTAGCATGTGGCCAAATGGCTTATGTTATTCATAGATTTTTATCTTAAGTTATTTCTAATAAAAGTTAATTAAGGGCCAAGTCATTATTGACTAGTTAGCTAAAGCACCTTTGACAGATAACCAACCTCCTCCTCTTAAGTTTCTGAATGAATCCATTGCAACCCTCTCTTAATCAAATTTTACTTTTCAAGTCACCATTTTCTTTGATGGATAAAAATGTCAACATGGTGGGGGAGCCAGTATCATTCTTATCCCCTTTGATGGTGAACCTCTCCTTTTATCATTTAAACTTGATTTTGAATGTACCAATAATATGGTTGAGTATGAAGCCTTAGTGATAGGCCTTCAGATTGACTTAGCCCTAGAAGTAAAAGCAATAAATATATTTGGTAACTCCCAACTTTTAGTTAGTCAAATCAAATAATCTTACCAATGTAAGAATGATGTTCTACAATAGTAAAAATAACTAGTTGATGAGCTCCTAGCATCATTGAAACATTATCATGTCTAGTCAATCCCATTATCTACCAATAAGTCTATGGACACCATGGCTTCCCTTACCTCACAAATCCCATCTTCACCCTCAAATTCCAAGTTATTTGTTGTTATTCATAGACTTACCCAACCTTCCTATGTCAAACTATATTCTCCCACCATTTTCAAAGTGGAAGAGACCCAACCTGACCTTTGGTATCATCAAACTTCTGACGACCTAAACCTTGGAATTGTTCCTTCTAGCCTTTCTAGGAATGCTCAAAGAGAATTTATCTAGATTACCTCTCGCTATACCATTATGGGAGTAATTATTTATAAGCATAGCTTTGATGGCCTCCTTTTTTTCTACCTACATAGTCATGAAGCCTCCCATGCTATCAAAGAAATGCATGATGGTATCTATGGAGGTCACTTTAGTGGCCTCACTGTAGTTAAGCACATCCTCCATATTAGTTATTATTAGCCTACCATTAACCAAGATTGTTTTATTATGTAAAAAAAGTGTGTTAAGTGTCAACAACATACCAATTTGTATCATGCACCTAGCCATAGCCTTCAAGTTTCCACCAATTTTTGGCCCTTCTCACAATGGGTTCAAGATCTTATTGGTGAAATCAACCCTCATTCCCCACAATGACACCACTCTATTATGACCACAACTAAGTATTTTACAAAGTGGGTAGAGGCTATTCCTTTAGTCTCAACCAAAGCAGAGAATATTATCGACTTTATCAACCATCATATCATATGCCACTTCAATGTTCCTCATAAGATTATCATAAACAATGGTTTAAATCCTTTAAGAACAAGCAAATAGAAGGTCTATGTGATTAATTCAACATTGATCTAAGTTTCTTCTCACCCTATCACCCTCAAACTAATGGATATGCTGAGGCCTCTAACAAAAATATTAATAACATGCTAACTAATTTGGTCAATGAATCTAGTCAGGATTGGCATTTTCAAATTCCCTTTGCTTTATGGGCTTACCTCACTAGAATAAGAACCCCTATAGGTGCTACACCTTTCTCCTTTGTGTTTGGAGTGGAGGTTGTATTACCTTTTTAAATCTAAATTCCCTCTCTTTGCATATCTTTACAAGATCTTATTTTTGAGGAAAATTATCATCAACACCATTTAGCCCAGCTTGAGTTACTTGATGAGCATCATTTGATAGGACTTACCTATCTATGTATCTATCAAGAGTGTATCAAATGTGAGTATGAAAAACACCTCAAAGTATGAGAATTCAATATCAGAAACCTCATCCTAAAGGAAAATTAACATGTCACCAATATGGAAAAAACAAGTGGGACAAGTTTGATTTCAATTGGCTTGGACCTTATATCATAACCCATAAGTATGGGTTAGACAATTTTTAGTTTTATTCTCTCGAAGGCCACCCAAAACTTGAGATCTTCAATGCTTCACATATGTACCCATTATTTTGTTAGGAAGGATCAAGTTTACCTTTTATTTAACTTAATACCATTCCTTGCTATCCACCTACATTCATCTCCCTATTTTTGGTGCAATTGATTAAAAATGAATCATGTGGTTAGTTGTCACTAGCGCAACCTTATCTTAAATAATGGGTATCAAAAATCTATCCTTGGCATGGTTCTCATATTACTTTTCACCCCTTTTCAAAATGGATCCCCATGATCATTGTCACCTAAATATTTTCACACGTAATCCACCTTCTTGTGCTTTCAGCTTTGCCTTCATAATGGTGAACCACTAAGTTGGCCTAAGCAAGTCTATGTAAATTAGAATCAAATAAAAATCACAAAATTCTTATTAGTAGTAATCATGGGTCATTCCTATCATTTACAAAATATTCCCTCGAAGGATAGCTATTGAAAATTTATTTGAAATTACCAAATATAAGGTAGACTATTCCCTTGAAGGATAACTATCAAGCACATCAAACAAAGTGTACAAACATAGACCACTCCTTTGAAGGATTGTTGAGTAAATCCATTTGTCAAAAGCATATAAATTTCTTAGAAGCTTTACGCATCGATCAACTTCCCATATATAGAAATACATAAAAAGACCCATTATCAAAATAAAAAACAAAAGCAAAAAAATATTTAAAGTCATAATTGACTCTCAAGAAGCATAATAAGGTGGAATCCACAATCAGATTTCACAAGTAGACTTCTTGCATTGATTAATCTACACAATTTTAGCAAAGAATTTTTTATAACTAACTCTTTAGGCACATATAGAAGATGCATGTTATTCTTGTAATAGGGTTCCATTTTCACCCATCTCCCCTTTACACTATATGAAAGGGATTCTTGAGCTTACTTAACATCATGTGGCCAAAGACACCTTTTAACTCACTAATGACCACACATGTGAAGCATTTTAAGGGCTTATGCTCATTAAGCCAATCCCACTTTAGGTCTATTTTTAGTCCTTGTTAATGAAAAATCATTGTGCACTCTTCTTATCCTACTGTGCTTAGTTAATACTTTCATTACAACATTTGTCTCTTGATTATATTCTTCACTTTACCATCTAGTGTTATTCATTGCCTTACCTCATATTATTTACCTTAAGTAAGATAACAACAACCATAACCCTGACTATCCACATAACCATAAGCATAATAACATCTAACATAACATTCAACATATCCTACAACTATTAAAAATAAACTATCCAATATTTTATTTAGAGTGCAAGGAATCGTATGGCACATATAATGTCATCAGATTACACACATTACCTAAGGCACATAAATACCTTGTTTTTCTACTTAGGCATTATGTTGATTATTTAGTGTCTCTAGATTTGTGTCAATCTATCCTCCTTATTGATTGATTACTAAGCTATTATCAATAACATTCCCCATGTTAATAGCCATTGGGGGTCGTATTTTGTTCCCCTCTTCCACATTCCTCCCCACAAGATGGGAATCATATTCCACTCTAGTTTTTTCACCTTGCTCAATCGTCACAGTCATTATCTCCCTCCGCTCTAGTTGTTCTACTTGCATGGCTAACACCTATCATTGCCTTAATGTATATCCCCTCAAACATTGAGGATTCCCTCCATAGATTAGTTGAGGGTGATGTTCTCTAGCCTTGCATCTTACATAGAAAAATTCTTTCCTTCTTCACTATTATTGTGGTTGGAGTTCAGGATCAAGCTCAGGCTATGGGTGCCTTTTCATTCACCATTAGTTCAATAGTTCTTCCATCACTGTCATTACATATTATAGTATCTAGAAGATATGAATATTCAATACATAGATTATTTTGGGTCATGGGGGTTGCTAATCATCTCCACCTCCATTTCCATTATTCCCATTATTTTCCATCTTTAACCTTTTGTATCTCTCTACACTATCAATAACCTACAAATTCAAATGAATTCATGTTGAGCATTTGTTCTTAACATGATTATTAAAGTAGAATACCTGACTGTTGTCCCTCACTGACATGATTATCCATTCTACCAACTAAGTGGGTATTATGATGTCATTGATTCTATTGATCAGTCTTACCACTTGAAATGGTCATGTCTACTTACCTTTTTAAGTGGACATGTGGCACTCAATCCGACTGGTCATCTTGATAAAGTAATTATGCACCTTCATGATTTACTTTTATCACCCATATTTGAATATCCTAATCATCTGACCCACATCCAATGTCTTTTTTTCACATCTTACAATCTTTGTAGGCCTAGTAGTCTTTTGAGTCAGTGTCACCTTTTCCCTATCTTATCTAGATGTATACATAATATCTTGGGTCACACAACTACCTACTGATAGGGCCACTTTTAGTGTAACCCAAGGTCATTGGTTCTAAGGTATTGGGATAGAGGATATAGAAATGGACACCTTTTCCCAAACTAGCTATGCACCTCTTGAGTTAGGCATAGTCCATCCTCTATTGCTCACCACAGTACTAATTTTTTACCACATAGAATATGCACAAACTTCAAATAAAATTTTGTAGGTCATCAATTCACTATTACCCATAAAACTCAACTTGTAGTGATGATGACATTCTACCAAAGAGCCTATACAACTCTTGATAGATTTCATTCTCCTAAAATATAGCTTATAGTGATAGATGACATCACTATGCTTATACCCTCACATAACTTTAGAAGGCATAGCCTCCTCATGAAGGTACCCCTTCTTTGGCTTAGACCCATTGAAGGGAATTTATGGTGATTAGCATTGTGTTAACCTCTTATTTATCTTACCTTGCCCATCCATGTTTTCTCATCCTAATGAGTGTGGGATAATTTTTATGAATATTCACTGATCACAAGCTATTACTCTTACCATTATGTGATCACCTTTTCCATATGATCATGCCATTTTTATGAGAAATCTAAGCCAAACACCCTCACCATCACCTTCATTAGAACCTAAAGTCTTCATTTTAGGAACCTTATCCATCAACCGAACCTCAACCTCATGGTACATTAAATTGAGGCAACTCATTTGAACACCACTCACCAACTCTAGAAGAATTACACTTGGCCTAAAGTTCTTCTTAGATGTTACATCTATGGAAATATGTAGGTAGCATCCACTTGCCTAGTGAATATGGAGTCATCTTGGCCACCCCCTACCTAAACTCTTACCTTCTCAACATTAACAACCCAACCAACCCACCTAAATCCAACCCAATTACCCTTTTGTATCCTCATAATGTGCCACTAATATGAAGAACTACATTTAACCTTAAGTTCTTGTTAGATATTTCATCCATAAAACTATGTAGGTAGCATCCACTTGACTAGTGCATATAGAGTCAACTTAGTCACCCCTACCTAAAACCCTTACCAACCAACTTCAACCAACCAACCATTAGAACCCTTCCACCTTGACATTGGTCATTTTTGACCCAAACTGTTTGCATATTTTGTGATGACTGTGCCTTGGTATTTTTGATTGCACTAACCAAATTTTCTATGTTTACCATTTAAATTTACACCATGTGGTACCCAAGTAGAACATTTATGTTTTTCAAGGAATCACTTCCTATCTTGAATACCCATGAAAACATTGACCTTTTTAAAGAGACTAATAGGTGTACCCAGCCATAGTTATAGGCACGAGGTTAATTGATCACTTGTCTGTCAGAATTAACCATTAATGTTACCAACATTATCAATTTTAGTTTATGTGTGATCTTGGATATCACACTTAGTCATATTTTGTGTGCATGTTTGAGTTTCAAATACTCAACCCTTTTTATCACCAACTATGTGACTCACCATCAATCGCTTATCAAACCCACACTTGATTCTGCTTTCCCTCATCAACTCCTAGTTTGAGAGAGACCACCTACTCCATTACTTGGGGCAACCTGACCTTCAACCAACATCCATTTTTTTTGCAACTTGTTTATTCAAAGTTGCATAATAAAAAGGGGTAAAATGTAGACACTAAAAACTATGCACAAGTAGTTTTAGATGTCTAAATGCCTCAAGACCCCCAAAAGGACCACCTAAACCTAATTGACATTTAACCCAAACCCTTTTAACCTAACCAAGTTACTATTTACCTATCATTATTTAAAAATTACTATTCAAAAGTACTATTTTAAAACACTATTCCAAGTCATTATTCACTAGCACTATTCATGATGACATGACATGTCACTATTCATGGTGATATGGTAGGTGACATGGCAAGTGACTCAATAGTGATATGGAAAGTGACATGTCTTAGAAGTGAGGTGACTTGAAGTGGGACATCATACCCCACTTGGGACCCTTGCCAAAGGTACTTAATGGCATCATTAAGCATCACAAGAGACCCCTTTCAAAGTATGGTAAATTTTTCCTTAAGGGGCCATCATTCAAAATCATCTTTTGTCTTCATGCATCAAAGTGGTGTCCAAAGTGGGCTTCCCACTTGTTGGGTGCTTTAGAAGGGACAAATGGGCATTATCTCCACCCATTTTGGACCCATTAACAAGGTGGGAGACAAAAAACCAAGTTGGAGACCCATTAGTAAAGTGGGAATTCCACCACCCTTATCCCTTAACTCATTTACCCACTCGTGGGGAAAATGGTGCCAAAGTTCATGGGGCACCTTCTTAAGTGCCTAGAAAAAGATATAAGAGGGTGGAAGAAAGTCTTTTGGACTCATTTGGGTCTATGAGAATTATATCTACTTATTTTGGACACATTAGCAAATTGGGAGGCACATTATCAAAGTGGAAGACACACTTTGTGAAGTGGAAATCCCACCACCCTTATCCCCTTAACCCACTTATGCACCCACTTGGAAAATGGTGCCACATTTCTAATATTCCACCTTTTTCATGTTTTTTGGCATGATATTCTATAAATATGATCATCACTTTCATCCATTTGAGTGAGTTTTTGGTGGAAGCATTTCATCTTACAATTGTGTCCACTTGTCAAGGAAGTCATCCATCTTGGAGGATAGGAGCTCAAAGTAACTAGACTCTACCAAAGTTTCGAGCCATCATCAATATCAAAAAAATCTTCATCAACTATAAGGTAAATTTTGTCAATTTCATAATTTCATTTTCACCCCTTAGCCTTCTTCTTTTCTTGACCTCTAAAACTTTATCTTTTAATCTCTTCTTTTCTTTACCCTCTTGACCATTTAATCCTTTACCTTCTTACCATCTTGACCATTTATCCCTTTGTCTTTTTACCCTCTTGACCATTTATCCCTTTACCTCTTTTCCATCTTGACCTCTTGACCTCTCCACCCTTTACCATTTACCCCCTTGAACACTTACCCCTGTACCTTCTTGACCATATTAATCATTTATCTTTACCATTTACCATCTTAACCATCTACTAACGCCAACCAAACCTTCTTTTCTTAGCCCTTGTCACATTACCAAACCAAAACCATAACTTTGACTTGACCAACTTTAGCATTAACATTAGCCAACTATTACTTTATTTTTGTAATCTTTACCATTTACCTTTTAACCTCTTCCTTCTTGACTCCCAAGCCACCACCTAAACCTTCTTGATCACCTTTACCATTTACCCTCTTGACCATTTATCCCTTTAACTTATTACTATCTTGATCATCTACCCTTTACCATTTGTCATCTTGAATATCTATCAAACCCAACCAAAACCTTATTTACTTGGCCCTTGTCACAAGATAAATCAAAAACCATAATTTTGATTTGACCAACTTTAACATTAACATTGAACAACTATTGTTTTATTTAGTCATCTTCCTATAAAGAATTCTTGTATTTAATTTTGGTTATCTTCTATTATTTAATGCAAGTACTTTCTTTTTCATTTGTAAACTTAATTGTTTAAAATTAGGTGGATTGATAGCCTCCTAAGAAGCTCTTACTTTTAGGATCTAGATATCACTAGATAATCCACCCAACTACTTGTCTAACAAACAAGTTTTCTTTAGTTATTTCTTATCTATAGGTTATTCCTTCCTAGCCAAAGAGGAGTTCTCAACATTCATCTAGATCACATGTGCACTTTTAACTAGGTATTCCTACCACAATCTTATTAACTATTTTATTTCTTTTCATAAAATCAAAAAAAACAAGAATTTGATAGAAACAAAAGGCACAACTTCAGGATTTATTATTAAAAGGTTTGATTCAATTGAGTGTCTCACCATGGGGTGCTCTAGTTGTCTTTGTTAAGATTAAGGATGCCACTCTTTGCTTGTGCATAGACTACAGGATGTTTAATAAAGTAACGATCAAAAATAGACATTTATTTCCATTCATTGATGATCTCTTTAATCAAATGTGTTGAGCCATAGCCTTTTCTATGACTGATCTTAGAGTAGAGTATCACCAGTTGAGGATCCATGAAGAGGATATCCTAAAAACAATGTTCAAGACTAGATATGTGAACTACAAATTCATAGTGTTACCATTTGGATTGATTAATGCTTTAGTATAATTCATGAATCTTATGAATAGTGTGTTCAGAGATTACTTGGATCACTTTGTGTTAGTCTTTCTTGATGACACCCAAATTTAATCCAAGGATGAGGAAGAATACTTACACCATTTGAAGTTGGTTTTACAATATTTGTAGAAACACATCTTATATGGCAAGCTATCTAAGTGTGTATTTTTCTAAAATAAAGTGTAGTATCTAGAGCATATTATCTCAATGGATGGTATTTTAGTAGATCTAGTAAATATAAGATCCATCGTGGAGTGGTCAAAACCAAATAATGTGCATGAGATAATAAGTTTCATGGGATTAGTAGGCTATTACATGAAATTCATTCTAATTTTTTTAAGATATCTAATATGATTACCTCTCTTCAATGAAAGAATCAATGTTTCATCTAGTTAGATAAATGTGAGGTAGTCTTTTAGGAATTGAAAAGGAGGCTTACTTCATCACTAGTGTTAAGAGTTTATGATCCTAATGGTCAACTCTCAGTGATCATAGATGCATATGGGTACAAACTTAGAGGAGTTTTTATGCAAGATAGTTTAGTGGCAACCTATGAATCTAGGAAATTAAAACCTTATGAGGTGAATTATGACCTTCATGACCTATAACTTGTGGAAATTGTTCATGCTTTGCAAGTTTGGAGGCATTATCTATTGGAAAATCTATTTTGAGTTCAACACTGATAACTTGGGACACAAGTACATTTTCACCCAATTGATTATGAATGCTCATCAAAGGCAATGGTTTGAATTCTTTCTAATTATGATTTTGATATTAACTATATCAAAGGCAAGGATAATAGAGTAGCTGATGATCTAAACTATAGAAAGTATATAACAATCATGGCTATTATCAAGAGTACTTTCAAAAATATAGTGATCAAATTATCATCAAGAGATAAATTCTATGATCAGGTTAGGAAAGCATTGCCTAAGAATTCTCAAAATCATAAGTATAAGGGATTCAAAATAGAGAATGATGGTCTTTTATGGTACAATTTTAGGATGTATATACCTAATAGAGAGAATATAAGGAGAACAATGTTAAAGTAACTACACAATGCCCCATATTTAGGACATATAGGATTAACTAAGCTCATGGATGAGATTAGATTGCTCTATTTATAGAAAGGAATTAAGAGAGATGCAACACATTTTGTGTCTCATTTTTTGGAATGTTAGCTTGTGAAAGATGAACATGTGCATCCAGATATATTGTTGTATCCACATGACATACCAAAGTGAAAATGGTAGGTGACCAGTATGGACTTTATCCAAGGGTTACCATTAACACATAACAAGCATGACATGATATTGGTAGTAGTTGACAAAATAACTAAGGTAGCTCATTTTATACTAGAGAATTTGATTGATGATGCACCTACTCTTGAAAAAAGATTCATAAAGGAAGTGTATCAGTTGCATGGTTTTATAGAGAAGATTATTTTAGATCATGATCTAAAGATGACTTCTATATTTTGGTGACTTTGAAATCATCTCTAGGTACTCAGTTGATCTTCAACACTACATATTATCCACAAACTGATGGACATATAAAACAAGTTAATAAAAAAGAGGATCTCCTTCATATGTATTGCATAGATCAACAATGCAAGAAATAAGATTATATTCTATTATTTGAGTTTGATTACAAAAACTCATACCAATCATCATTGAATATGGATCCATTTAAGTTATTATACAAAAGGAGGTGTAACACACCAATTAGCTAGGATAGGTTGGAAGACAAGGTAGTCTTTGGACCTGAGATGCTTTCAAAAATAGATGAGCAAGTCAAAACAATCAAGTAGAGGTTGTCCAAGGCTAAAAATAGTTAAAAAACATTATTCTAATATGAAGAGAACAACTAGATAAATTTGTGTAGGTGATAAAGTGTTTATGTAGGTTAAGCCTCAGAAAAGCTTGATCAAATTTTTGAATTTAATGAAAAATTCACCAAGATATGTGGGACCCTTAAAGTTTTTATAAGTGGCCAAACCTATAGCATACAGGCTTGTATTTACACCTGCTCTAGTTATTTTGCATAGTGTCTTCCATGTGTCTTATATTAACACGTATATCATTGATCCTTCACATGTGTTGGATTGGAATGCTTTGCAGGTTCTAGATCTTGAGGTGTTCATAGTAGAACCAATCAGAGTAATTAACACTAACACAATTCATTTGTATAATAGATAAGTGTCATGATTCATGGTCATGTGGAGCCAATACTCTAAGGATAGTGCCACTTGAGAGGAATATGATGATTTTTGCAAGCTATTTTTATATTTGATTGATTGATTTGTTATTGCTTATTTTATACTAAATAATGTTTGAATTCATAACTTGTGTTTGAATAAATATCATTGGGTAGATGACCAACTTTATGGGGAAGGATGTTACGTCTTGATTTATCTCTAAGCTAAATAACTTATTTAATCTATGGATAATTGTGGTTGATTACTTTATTAAATTATACTTTATTAATCTTGATGACATATGATGATTATGGGACAATTTATGTTGCTTAGCTTACATGATTAGTTACCATGAGTTAGCAGTAATGTTACATTCATTATATTGTGATCATGTTTGATTATTATACATTATTTTATGGATATAATGATATTTCAGGCTAACTACCTTCATTATTATGAGGTGGATGCAAGATATATTTTTTATTTAGATCATGATGGAGGGAGAGTATCATCGGAGAGGATGGTTACTTAGATGGAGATGTTAGGGGTTGATAGAAAATGAATTCAGAAACCCTTGCTCAAACCACTTAGTAAATCATGTTTCATAATTGTTTGATATGGATATCATATCATGTTGTGTGTACTTTTAAAAAATGATTATTAGTATGTTTTATGTTAAAAATATTAATTATTGTTTATGATTATTTGAGTGATTTCACTATTTTTGTGATCCTATGTAGTTCATCTTATTTGGCTAAATGAAATAATTTGTTTGTGTTTGATTATACCATTGCCTTATTATGTTTGTCTAAATAGTAAAACATTATGATGTTTTAATGGATTCCATAACTGTTAATTAAACTATATGATATAGATAATAACAATTAAAAATTATTATTATGTTAATAACTTTTTAATGTTGAAAGCTAATAACATCAATTTTAAAGAGATTATATTGGATTAACTATTTGTTTTAAGTATTTATATTCATATATATGAATGGATATATTAATGTCAATTAGATAATGATTTTAGAAATCATTGAAATTGTTATATATGTTAGTGGATAACATTTACCATAAACTCTAAGTCTTCTTATGCATGGTTGCATTGCCAAAGTTATATGATTTCATTGTGTTATTTATTGCATGGGAAATATATTAGATCATGACTAGTTTAAAGTCTTGCATGGAATATAACATAAGTTTGTGACTTATGTAAATGAGGTGGTTGATGATGTATAAATCATTATCATGAAGATTTGTTAAAGGTTTATAAAATAGTTAATTAGGGATTTTTGTAAAGAAACATTGATAATGATTAGTTTGCTAATCAATCATTTACATTAGTTAAGCAATGTTGGGAGAGAATTTTGAGGTTTATTGTGTTTTGTATGGAGATGAACTATAAGTTATTTAAACTATCTGTACATGCAAAATTGGAACAATCTTTAACGATCATTAATGATGGAATAGTGGAATAAATAGATGATGGGAAAATGAATAAAGGAGGAGAGTGAGGATGTGAACAAGGGATATATGACATAGAGGATGGATCATGAAATTTTGAGAGAAGAAGTGAAAAAATACAAAGAATGAATTTTTTTGGCTTTCTTGGAGATTCATACATCAAATAGGTCAGTCTTGTAATTTAATATCTGAGTGTTATATTGAAAGGGGTTTCTTTGAATGCATTTGGTTACTAGTTTTCTTTGTTGGAATCATTAGAAATATTAATTGTATGTGGATCCCTATGGAATGCTTGGCCTCCATAGAACCCCAGATTTAAACTAGGGTCACATGGGAGATGGGGTAGAGATGTAGAGTTGGCTATGGGTTTGTTGGGTTTTTAAATGATTTATCCTACACATCTATAACTATTAGAAAATTCTTTATTCATTATATAAGAATTATTTTGAAGGGTATATAAGAATTTAGTTCATATTGGTTGATTCAAACCAGATTATTATATGATTTTGGGTATATGAAAACATTGACTTGAAATAGTGAACTTGTATAATCATTCAACTGATAAATTAAATTAGACTATTAGGTTAAATTATGGGTTTACAAAGGGTTTGATATATATACACAAATATATACATGATTAAATATATAAAGGCATATACATACATACATACATATATAAATATATATAAATATATATATAAATATATATATATATATATATATATATATATAAATATATATATATATATATATATATATGTATATATATATATGTATAGTAGTATTAAATTTTTAAATTATATTTTGAGATAATATATGGGTGTGTGTGTACACAGACACACACACATGTAGTCGATAGTCAGATTTATATGACTATGGGTTTTACTTTTTAAAGATGAAGTTATTTTATGAACTGGGCATAAGATATGTTTTATACCCTAAGCTAGTTTTTGAAAATGGATTATAAGGTGGAATGGGGATATTTTTTGTGAAGTCATTTGAGTAATCTTGGGTATGGGTAGATGAACAAATAGACTGGATATTTTATTTTTTGTTTTATAAAGGTGTGAATACCAGTAAGATTTTAGGGCTAAGATTAGTTATTTTTTATGAACCTCACTTATACACAAATGGGACTAGTATAATTTTTATTAAGATAAACTATGTATATACTTTGCATAGTTCATAAAGAGGACTAGGTATACAGGTTCCTATGGGTTCATTGCATAACATTATTGTTTATTCAAATTTGTGCCAAGTTTGTTTTAATTAAACAAGTATGAGATAGTTCCATCGATACCGAAGTAGATATTTGACTGTATTTTTATTATTTATTTGTTAAAAACTTGAATAGGGTAAATGTGATTATGTTTAGTTATATCTGCTCTTATGAATTTCATTGAATTAGCAAGCATGAATGATGGTTTTGATTAGTTAGAATGTGTTGATAGATGAATGAGATCTAAGTTTGAACTACAAAACTTTGTGTATTTATTTATCATGGGAAATAGAATTCCCTCAGTTTAATAAAAAGGTTATGGGTCATTTTGTTATGAATTGGCTGTATACTTCGCATGTATAGTACACTCTAAGGCGAAATATAGTGTATGTCACCTTAGTAGTGTACTATATAAAATAAGTATGTGTAATGATTATATATGAATACATTAATACATAAATATGTATATTATACATTCAATTGTGTTATTATTGTTATAATAGTGACTAATGGATGCTTGATTATATTTGGTGTTTATAAAAGAATTTGTATGTTTAAAGATCAAGTATTCATTATATTTATGAGATTAAATATAGAACATAATTGTATGTATGAACTAGCTATTTTTATATGTGGAATATGAACAATTTATTAGCCAGGGTTATAATATTATTTCATGGAGAAATAATATTATAAGTTGCTTAATGGATAAAGCAACTAGTGGTCTATATATTCATTACCCAGATGGTGTATTATATTGAGGACTATTTTTTAATTTTATTTATTATTTATAATAAACTAGATGATTGGATTCTATTCACTTCATTTGATAAATTAAATGAATATTTGTGATATTTATGAATTTAGTGTATTTTTATTAGTTAGAGTTAAATGTGAAGAATAAATCTATTAGTTTTTATATTATTATTTATTTTAACAAATTTCACATTCATGACACTAATTAAGTAGTGGATGGATTCCAAAGGCTTAATTAGCACCATCAATACAAGATAAGGGGTAATTTGATCAAGTGGTTTGTATGAATTTGACTGATCCTAGAGATAATTTAATATTAAAAACTTTGGTCAAAGTAATGTTTTGATAAACATTATTATTTCATATGTATATATAATTTCATATTTATGCGATATCATATTAGAATGGATTTATTTATGATACACATTATGTATTAGATAGCTTCAACACACGGGTTCTAGTTTGTTAGTCTAGATTTATGCACTGTCATTATCTACCCATCTGTTAAGGGAGGGCCATACCCTTATTCGAAAGATAGTGTAGGGGATATATGGTCTATGGTTGGTGTGGAAAAATTCTTAGATGATACTCTCCCTCCCAGTTGGAGTACTATACTTGAGACTACACTTGAGATTAAATATTAATACTTGAATCATGGAGACTCTTGAGTCATGAAGACTCTACTCAGAGAAGATTTGTATCATGTTTTATCATTTGAGATATTTTATGTATTGCTGAAAATTATAATATTTATACATTATAGTTTCTACATTAGAAGTTGTAATATTGTATGAGCTATGGCTAGACTTGTACTATATAATTTATGTTGAGATGCAGTAATTATGATTATTCAGTATTGTTCATGATTTATTTATCTATTCGTGGTGATCCTTAGCTATACCTTGATGGTTAACTAAATTAATGTAGTTAATTACAAATCACTAGTTAGGATTTAGCGTGGTGAGATCTATATGTTGAATATGAGTATTTAAAAAAAGTTAAAATATTCTGGTAAAACCTAGTGGGATTGTTACATTCTTGTTGAGTTTAACATTTTATATTGTAAATCTTATACTCTTATTGAATTTTGAGTTTAAATTGATTTACAAACTTACATGTGAAAAATCTAACCCTAATTTATATTAATAGTTTGTTCATAGTTTGATTTATCTAACCATTACTAGGACAAATATTTTATATGTTATTGGTGTTGCTTCTAGATTTATGAAGAATCCATATTTGGGTCATTACAAATTAGCTAAACCTATTCTTCACTATATCAAAAAAATAATTAATCTTAGTTTATTTTATACTTTCATCAATAATGCCAAATTATATATTTATTGGGATGTTGACCATGCTGGTGATACTATCGATTATAAAACTACTTATAGATATGTGTTTAAGTTTAGTGTAAGTGATATCACTTGGAACAATAATAAAAAACCTATTGTCTCTATCTATTCTATCGAAGTAAAGTACAGAAGTGATATGGAAGCTACCAAAGAATCCATGTGACCATGAAATTGGATTTAATAAATTTATTTGAGTGTTTATCACAGTACCATCTTTCATTATGATAACCAAAGTTGTATAGTTATGGCTCAAAATACAATACATCACCAATGAAATAAACATATTGAAGTTCATTGTATTTGATCTGAGAGAAAGTCCTCAATGGTGATATTGATCTTTAGTGCTGTCCTACAAATGAACAAGTGATATATATCTTCACAAAACCACTAAGTGATACTAACTTTTGTTAATTTTGTGTAATGTTGGACCTCTCAGAGTTACCATTGAGGGGGAGTGTGCATGATAATGTCACTTCCTAAAAACCATGCATTTTTTTATATTTCTCTATACTTCTTCTCATTTTAAAGAATTTTAATCTTCATGTGGAAGTTATGTAATTTTAAAATTCATGTGGAAATTTTAATTTTATACCTCAATACCTATAAAATCATACTTCATAATGGATTTCTTTATGTTATAAAAGGCTCCAAATACACTTATTGATTATTCATAAAAAATTGTGAGATATAGTCTCAAAATTATGCTAACCTAAACTTAATTTTGAATAGTTTATGAATTATAATTCCTTTTGTCGCATGGTGAATGTTTTTAAATCCTTAAATTGTGTACATAATATAATTCTTTTTTCAAGGTGACTATGATATTTATCCCCACTTAACACTAAGGAGGAGTATTAGAACATTTAATTCTAAGTGGACTTACTATCCCTTAGCTTTAGTAAAATAATTAAATAATAATAATTTATTATTTATTAAAATTAGGTAAAAACTTCATGAAAATAAATAATAAAGTTGTGTTTATTTAATAATTATCAAATTTAAATTAAATGGGTTCTCAGGATGGTTGGACCCATTGGTTACAACGGTCACCTCCCTTCAAGTTTTACTATAAAATAGGGTTTATCCCTATTGTCCAAATCACTTGATATATTCAAAATCGATATATTTTTGGGTGAATAAGAGTTTTGTAAAAGACAAAAAAGAATTGAGATTGAGAGGAATTTGTATTGGGGTCATGTTGGTTTTTTAATAATAAATAATATTTTAGTGGGGTTTTCACCTCTTTAAGGTTTTCTTATAGTAACTTTGTGTCAAACATTGATCTATTTATTTTATTATGATTTTCTATTCTATTCTCTTCTAGATCCTTGTCATTACTTTGTGTAAGTATTTCATTAAAAATGTCTTTTTAATTATTTAAATTCCATGGTGGAAGATTTTTCATATTTGTGTATGTGTGAAAATTTATAATGAATGTGAAATTGTATGTTGCTTCCATTATTATCAACACTTACATATCATTAATAATTATTGAGATATGGATGCACTAATACTTTTGTGAAGATGAATGAAACTGAGTATATGCTCATTATGCAAATTAAACATCAAAGATAGATTTTATTAAATGGGGGAAGTATGTGATTCCCTACCTATCCTAAACCTTGCTTAGGCACGTAGTTATGTATTATATGGGGTGGGACTCCTTAACTTAAATATTTTTTTATGATTAGGTATCATGCTTTGTATCATGTTTCCTTTGATTATTTCATAATAGGTCATGAAGAAAGAGATATTGATTATGTTTGTGATAAGTAAGCATTTTATTATTATATTTTTTATTATATCTCTTCACACCATAGAGGTATGATGATGAGTTTGGTTTATTTGTACAAAAAAAGAGTGTCTAAATATATTCTAATTTAATTTATATATTAGTGATAAGAAAATTTGGTAAGGGTTTACATTGAGTCTATTAGTTACTTAATTGATTTGATGCAGTTACATTGAACACTCCAATAATGAAAACTGTAGTGATCATGGATCCCATTAGTGGGATTAGTGATGGTAGACACCTTATTTACAACTATTTTTTTATCACTTTGTCTATAAGGAGAATCAAACATTTTATATTTGTGGAACAAATATAACATGAATATTATGTTCTAATTTGGATCATTATCCATGTGTACATTGGTAATGAATACAATAGCACAACAATTCCAAAGCACATAGAAATTTTTTTATAAAGAACAATATTGAACAAAACAAGAGAAATATATTTCTCCATTATTTATTATTCTTCTCAAAAATATATAATATTTTTATTAATGTAAAACTAATAGATAAAATCATCATGCACAAAATAATCCTATTAAAATAAAAGGCAATCACAAAGTTAATTGAACTTACTCTTCTATCTCTTATTAAAATAAAATTTAATCCTTTCAAATCTTATTATTTTTATTCATTTTATAATTCTTATTTATAGTAAATTTTTATTTTTAATAAATTGATATTTTTAGTAACTCATATTTGAGTAACATGATATTTTTAGTAACTTGTTTTTTTTTTACTTCACAATTTTCCTCTAATTGAAATATTTTTGAATCTCCTAGTTAAGAGTTGGTACTGTATGTCTTATTCATTTTATTTCATCTATTAAAACATGAATTTTATTGTACAATATCATTTATATTTGAAAGGATAATTTATACCTTGTTTTCATCTCCTTCTTCTCCTTAAAATCAATGTTACTCTCATTTTCTTACAAGCATGTAATATTCACCTATTTCATATGAGAAAATTATGCAACAATATGCAAATCAACATCATATTTAATGTGTTATTCATGCATGTAACAATTTATATATTCCAATTTTATCATAAAATTTTAATGGATTATATCTTCAAACCTTTTCAAATTATCTTTCTTGTCTTTGTCCTATTCCTTCTTCTCTTCATGTTAATCCTCATACTCTATGAGAGTAATTTATTTAAAAAATGTTAAACATATTTAGTTGCATCATTTCCATTCATGAAATATTTTTTCAACTAAATTATTTTTTATATATTCTTGATCTCAAAAAAATATCCTTCCATAATAGATTCTTTCATCACTTTTAATGTTTTCTTGATCCGAAAAAACCTTTTTCCATCTTCATTCCAACAACACATGGTAAACCATACCATATTTATCTTCACTTTATCTTCAAAAATATATTTTCTCACAACCATATCCATTTATTATTTGATGAATAATAAAAAAGATGGATGTAATGTAAGTTATCTAAATTTTATATATGTTTCCACTATTTGCAATGTTTGCAATTAATCGTTTTAAGACATTAATGTAAGATATTTCATGTTAAAATTTTAGTATATATAATTTTCAATGGTAGAATCAGTATGGAGATGGTCCATAGATATTTAGAGTGATGAATTCATTCATTTTTAGATCTTAAATTGGATAAATATTGATTAGATAGTAGAATTACCATTATATGCAAGTGGATTTTGTGTAACTACCCCACTAGTTACATAATCACTAGTGTTTTCCTTTTGTGGTGTTGAAACCACCTAATAGATGTTTAAACATCTTGGTGGTTGCGTAACCATTATTATACATATACCAGTGGTTTCTCCACCATACAAAAACATGAGAAAGGTAATAGTTGCAACTAGTTTCTTTGCACAATAGCATTTTTTTAGCTTTTCACACATTTGAAAGAAAGAGGGCATAATTATAGAAATTTTGGAATGTATAAGACATCAGAGAAGCCATTTAAGAGTTGTGAAATTGAATTTATTTTTAAATTTAAAAATTTGAGTCTTTATTCATATTATATCATTGCTTCTTGTTACTAGTGATTGTTTTTAGTGTTGGTTTATATTGTGAAGTGTTTTGAGAGTGTAAAACAACTATGTAGAAGTTTATATGGTGTAGTATTGGTAGATTAATCCATGATAGGCTATAATTGGTAGTAATGTATATATTTGAAGATTACATAGTGTAAAGGGGAGTAAAATTGGTATACTCACTAAATTTTCTTCTCACACTAGGTTTCTCTAGGTCAATTCTTATGTTCATCTTGTGTTTTGGTGTTTCTTCATGAGATTTTTAATTTTTTTTTTTTTAGATTTCATTTTCAACACAGTAAATATTTTTTAGTAAGAAAAATAATATTGAACAATCATTAAACAATCACTTATTGGGTTATACTTATAATATCCATCTTGTTGAAGCCTAGTGTTGAATATCTACATAGTTTATGGATCAATGACCTGCTTAATTTTTATCTTCTTATTTATTCTATGATACTCCATAATTCATGTAATCTCTTCCACTTTCCTCTAAAACATCTTGTATACTCTTTCTCATATAAGCATGTTCTCCTTTTCCTTTTCTCTTCTAAAAAACATGTTTGTCAAAACAAAATAAAAAATCTAAATTATAATTATAAATTCAATAAGAATTCAGAAAAAAAAAAATTACCCTCAATTTTTTACGTAGAGTTGAACCTACTTGATATTACATAATAAATTTATCAAAGAAACAATTCCAAGATATAAAAAACAAAATTATAGATATAAATATTAAGCAACACAAGAGGATTCTAATTTTTCATATTCTTCTCAAACAATCCATAAATTATTTTAATAATCTATAACTCATAAATAGAGTTTTAATGTACAACTAAAATTATTTTAAAAATAAAATTTAGTCTTAAAATTAAATAAAATTATTATTTTTATCTCATATTAAAATAAATTATAATTCTTAAATTAAAATAATAATAATTTTGAAAACTTAATATTTTAAATATTTTTATCTTTATTAATATTTTATTTTTAATTTTATATTTAATAACATGTTGTTTTTAGTAAACCTCCCCTTAATAACCTTATTTTTTAACATCATCAATAAGAAACTAATAAGTTGGAGATCTACAAACAAGTGAAGGCAAAGGCTTCATGATGATTAAAATAAAAAATATGAAAATCTAAAAAAAAAAAGCCATGATTATAAATTCAATTTGTGAACACCAAAAAGGTAGCCACAAGTTACATAGTGAAAACCATGATGTAAGTATACCCTATAGATAATAAATGTAAAAGTAGTAATTGTGGTGGACCATCATTATAAAATGAACTAATATGAATATGGAGCAGTGAGAAATTAATATCAAGTAGGTTATGTGTAAGAATAATAAGGATATTATATCTATAATGTAAAGGTGACAAAACAATTTTGAGAGAATAAAATTTGATCGGAGTTTTTGTGTATCGTCTAATTAATTTGATTAATATTTTTTAGATCAATATTTTTGAATATTTGTTAATTGTATGAAGGTGGTATGAAATTTAGGTACTAGTTTTACAAAGGTAGTATGAAACTTAAACTCTTGATAGTCCGTACTCACACCAATCCTTGATTTAATGAAATGATAAAAGATTGTTCTTAGATTGTAAAAATGTAATGATCCAAATTTTTAAAAAATAAAAAAAAATAATAAATAAAATAAAAATCTTGAGAGAAACCATCCTCAATTAAATTTGATTTATCCAAATAATAGGGAGTTTGTTACAACAATGAATGTTTGTTAAAATTATCTTGAGAAATAGATAATTATTTAATAGGTGATGGAATCAAAACAATGATGCACATAAGTGGGAAGAGAAAATTATAAAATAACTTAATTTTGAATTCCACAACATTAGTTATTAATATCACATGTTTCTCAATAGGGATGAAATTAATTTAGTGGTTTATACATGGCTCAATGTATTAATATGAGAAAAGTTTTCATCAATATCATTTCATAAAATTCGTGCAAATGTTATGAGGGTGGTCAGGGGGTTCATGGTACTAAAAATGTCTCTTCTTTTGATATCTTTTAGTCATCATGTTATGAAAAATCAATCAAGAAATCAAGCATGATAATCAATTGCATAGATTCTAATCCCTTTTAATTTTATTTTACTTTATTTTATATAAAAATGATGTTAGTGATATATAATAAATTTGTTCAAGGAATGAGATATTAAAAATTATGTTAAGATCGAGTAAAAAAAAGTTAAATTTGTATAAATAAACTTGTGTTCTAATAAACTTGTGTTTTAATGTAGAATAAGAGAGGAGATAATTCATTCAATAGGGTTAAGTAAAAGAAGAGGTGTGTGAAAAATGTTTCCAATCTCTATGAGATGAGGGTAAAGTGTGTGATAAATGTGGAGGGAGTTACGAGTGACATGTAAATCTAATATTTCCTACATAAAGATAAAAGAGGTGTGACATATCATAAAATATAGAATATATGAATTTATTATAATAATAATAAATACATAACTAAATAGACTTAGGATTAACCAAAATTAATCTAAATAAATATTAATCTCCAACACTCTCCCTTAAGATTTATTTTAGATTACAAAAGAAAAAAATATATTAAACAAAAAGAAGGGAGTTGACATTACATAACACTCCTCTTTAATGAGAACTTCCTTCAAGAATAATTACAATTAAAGTAATTTGAAAGAATGAATAAGAAGAGAGTAGGGGTCACCAAGAAAGTTTCAAAAATGATCATAAAAAATCTACGAGAAGCCTTTTCAAAAAAGAATGTCAATTCATATTAGAGTAAAGACCAACAAAGAAGGAAAAGGTAATAAATGATTCATTATAACTTTAAAATAAAATATTAAACCAATCTTCATGTTAATTAAATAAACATGGCATAAAATGATGTACATACAAATAATGCAATGAAATTAAACCTAATAAAAAGTAAAATAAAGAACATACAGATACCATAAAAATGTACTTAATCTTATATGAGAACAAATCCTAGTCAATAATAATTAGCTCCATACAAATTATATTTTCTTGACATCATACAAGAAGTAAGGACAAACAAGAAATGCATAATTTTTATTGAGTTTTAAACTTATCAAAAAAAAAGAAAATGATATGTAAGCTTTTGTAAAAGATATTATTTTTCAAACAATTGAAGAATTATCAAAAGAAGATACATCAAAGTATTTCGAGGACAACATAACTTTTGATAACCAAATTGGTTTAACCTTAGAATTAGATATTTTAGTATTTTTCCAACAATAAAAAATGTTATGAGTTTCTTTATCATAATATTTACGTTGATGTATTTTTTTATATTTAGATATATGATACCTTTGTTTACTATAATGATTATAAAGTTTACAATTTTTAATTATATGATAAATACAAAAACAAATTATTACTAAAATAATTCTTAAGAATTTGATAAACACTATTGTAAAATGTTTTTCAGTAAGGTGGAAAATATGACTTCAAATTACTATTAAATGTATTAAAACCAAGCCCTACAAAATTTATATTAGATTTAAACAAAATGAACTCAACAATGTTATTTTCATGTTTTCAATACCACCATCAAAATTATCCATCGAGTGTATAATTTTAAGGACCAGGTTTGAATAATAAATATGCAAAATAATTTATTTAGAAGAACAATTAATATTATTATTAAAGGAATGATTGTGATCAAAAGAAATAATTTTCATATTAAATGTGTCAATTGAATTATACATATTCTCCAATTTATTATGAAAAGATGTTTGAAATGCATTCATAGTCATGTTTTGACACACTATTTTGTATTTAAGATCATAAATTTTATCATTTTTTAAAACAATTTGATGTGTAATGTTTTTAGAATTTAAAAATAAAACCAATTTAAAAATTAATTTTTAATTAAATAAACAAATTTTAGTTTGATAATTTTATGAATCTTTTCAATAATTGTCTATAAAAACCTAAATGATAAAAGAATTGCCACATAGATCCAAAAAGTGGTAGAAGGAAATATGCCACTTGGCACTTGACAAGGTGAGTAGATGTAAAATGAAAGCATAAAAACACAAAACATATGGTCTTAATAAAGACCTATGCAAAATGTCAAAATGAGAATCACAACACCAATTTTACAAACAAAACGCCAAGGACAAAGTCAACTAAGTAAAATTAGCATCTAGAGATGAAATGCAAAATAGAAGTCCAGAAGTATAGTAAGACATAAAGGACAAATGAATAGAAAACCAAAAAATACCAATCTCAACATTAAGACAAATTTTGTATGCCAATATGAAGAGAATTAAATGCATAAATGCCAAATCTTAGATAAAAATTTGAATAATGGAAGAATGTTAAATAAAGTCATTACCAAAACTAAATATTAAGTAGATGTATATAGGATAAAAGTGTTTAATTGTTTATAAATTTCTTAGAAATGAATGGGTCAAAAATTAGTAGTATCAGGGTTTTAGGACCTTGTTAAAAAAATAATATTTTTGTTTCTTTTCCATCCAAAAGTTACATAAGTTTATATTCACGTGTTAATAAAAAGTTGTTCTGGTATTATGTTATAAACATGTTAAAATTTAAAAAAATAATATTGAAAGCATAAATATTGAATGCACAAAAGAACTATGTTAACTTAAAGTAATCCAAACCACAAATATGAGACACAAGATTTGTCAAGTGGGAGAATTGAATCAATGAAAAAAACTTCATGTGTCTTAAGAAGGCTTGCAACAACAATATTACCCAAATATAATATCAAGAGAAGAAATGAGAATGACAAAAGAGATGGGACTAAAGATGAATTTGTATTCTAGTATAGAATGAAAAAGGAGAGAACCAATTAAATAGAGATAGATAAAATAAGATGGAATTACAAAGAATCTCATCATGATCATAGACCATCTTTTTAGTGTGTGTCAAATGTCTCTAATCCCTATGAAATGAGGAGGAAGTGTGTAACAAGTGTGGAAGGAGTTACATATGACATGTAACTCAAAGATTCCTTATAAAAGGATGAAAATGTTGTGACACCTCATAAAATTTAGAATATGTGAATTTCTTATAATAAGAAATGCACAACTAGATTGACTGAGCATTAACCTAAATTAACATAAATAAAAAAATATATCCAACACTTTTTAAATCATAATAAATAAGCAAGGGATAAAATAAGACTTATAATATATTCAAAACATTTCCTAAGGATTGAAAACTCAGTTAAAGATACACTTGGCTTAGGAGGTATACATGCATGTTGTGTATATTTGTGAGGAAAAACACATTACATTTTTTTCCATAGGAGAAAATTAGAGATGGGGACACTAGTAAAAATTCAACTTATAATTAATAAGGAGAAACCAATCTATATGATTAAGTAAATTTATGATAAAGAAACCCATGTCACTAATAAAGAGAAACCAATCTACGCGATTAAGTGAATTCATGGGAATGGAACCCCATGGCCTAATCCCTAGAATAAATAATCTCTTAATCAAATCATGGATGAAGGTAATTCATGGGAATGGAACCCCATGAATTAACACCTAGAATAAATAATCTCTTAGTCAAATCATGGATGAATTATTTCACCTTGTGAAACTATAATGTTGAAGACCAAAGCATATGATTATCAGGTCCCTTATATTAAACCTTTAATTAATGATTATTGTATATAAAGCTCAACCTAAGTTTCCAAACTTATGAATGGAATAAGCCCTACCATAACAATAACTCATTATCCCTACTCTTAAAATTGAATTGGAAATGTGCTGAATTAAGCATCCAAAGATGAATTTAACTTCACAATCCCTAAAATATAACTATGACATTGATTTTCAACCACTAATGACTACATATGTGATGCATGTTCTCAAAACATATTAAATGTTTGACTTCATGGGGATATTGTGGCATCACACTAATCTTAAATTGGGTAGTCATAGGAATCCATAATGATATTACTTAGTTCTTGTGTCATGGACATGAAAACTATGGATATAATGTGAAGAATTGCAATCGTGTTAATTACTTGATGAAAATATCATTCTAAACATTTGTCAAACTCAGTAATAGACCATCACTATTATTACACAAAACATATTTTAAATTCATTTAACTCTATAATTAATCAAATACGAGGATTTTGTAAGTAATAATGACTAATTCTTTATAGGCCATGTGTTTTTAATGTGGCCATTTAATATGGGAAATAAATTGAAACATTCAGATGCAACAATGTATTTGTATTAAGGTTTCAATGTGGCTTGTATTCCATTGTGTTTGTTTAGAAAAACACCTTAGAGATTTATAACTAATTTTTGTAGTTGGATTCCCCTATGAAAAAAACTCGAACCTAGTTACATTGAAAATATTTTTCTTTGAAATTGGAAAATAATAAGAAAACACAATTATACCCATTGTAGCCACCTAGTTCA
>JARHVA010000200.1:6627500-6630000 GCA_037957365.1 Torreya grandis | reverse complement strand
TACTACTATATTGAATATAAAATTGAAATCCAATAAATTTCAAAAAAAAAAAAGTAATCCAAATCAACTAATATAATTATGAATCAAGCACAACCTTATCCAGTGGCATTTCAAACAAACAAAAATAATCTTTTCAATCCATTCAATCCATATCCATTCCATCCTAATGATAGTGATAGCTTCATCAACCAAATAAGTCTCTAATATACAAGGGAAAGTGAAGCTCATCTAAAAATCAATCCTAACTTTGGGAAGATAAATCACACTTATGTTTCCACTTGTTGGTACATTTAGACAATCAAGGTCATGACCAAGATGGATTTGGTAGACCTAACCAAGGGTTCCCTTACCATAATAATATCACTAGAGAGGGTTCCAAAGCCTCTATTCAAGTGACACCATGTGATAAACCTAGCTAAGTCCTATGTTTTCTATATTCACAAAGTAAATGACAAACTAAGTGAAATCTAGCCTAGTACTCACCAAAGCTTGTGGCACAAAATAGGGGTAATAATCATAAAATTAAATATACATAGAAGATATATACTGAAGCCAATGTATATGAAATCCTAAGTCATGGAGAGAGAAGCATATAATCTAACAAATGAAAATCTATCTACTTTAGTAAAGGAGGAACAAAGTTAGGAATACTTACCTTTGAAGATGAACCTGTTGAGCCTTAATCTCTCCCTAGGCCAAGGTGCTTTGTAAGAGGTTTTTGTGATATGTAAGAGGTTTTTGAGCCTTAATCTCACATCTTATTTATGCATCCAAAAGACTTATCCACAAGACAAGATTTGTATGTCCAAGTATAGTATTGAAACCCAAAGCAATGTTCTTCAAGTAGAATGGTGGATAATCAAATGCATAATATATGATGTTCTTATATTGTATTTCTTTAAGAAATGGTGAAAATCATGTGAATATATAGTTGGATCTAACCCTAAACCCTTCTAAAATTTTAGCCGATAGAGTCAACCCAATCGACCCTATATAGTTAATTAATTTAAGTATAAGTTGACATTTAGACATGGACATATAGTTTATTATACTTTAAGTTATATTTTATATGTATAATTTTAGGATGTTTGAGAGTGTTTTTGGACCTCTAGGATCTATAATGCAAATTTTATATTTTGGAGAGTCCTATTGGATTTCACACTTAGCCATATTTTAGGGTTCTAGGATTTCAAACTTAGCCATATTTCAAGATTCTAGGATTTTAGGGAGGTATTTTAGGAGGTAAATTGACAGACACTATATATAATTCGTACAAATGGTAGGAATGATATAAAACCATAAGAATCTTGTGAAACACCAATGGTTTTCCCACCCCTTTCTCGATGCACCCTTTAAGGTTTACACTCAAAGAGATTGAAACTTGACATGTTATTGTAAGAGATAAAGTGTTATTAAGTGATAAAGTTTATAAAAATATTGTGTATATACATTTTCCATCCATTAACTATTATCCAAATCCTAGTATCTCTCAGTATCCCAATCTAATTCTACCATATTCATTTATAAATCAATACATGATTGATCAAATCCAATAGATTAGCCAATAGGTATTGCACTTAGGATCCCTTCTTGGACCTTCATCCACCAATCTATAATAAAATGCTTCACAACCTAAACATCAACCATCACATACTAGTTTGGACCTTGAGCCATGCCAATCAAACTATTAGCTATCTAACACCAATCAGTCCCCTAAACCACCATAATCTAATAGTTTACTACCATCACCACTCCAACAATTATCTTCAATACAATAATTAGGTACATTTTAGTTTATGAATTAACCATTAGGGATGTGCCAAGATCCCTTTCCATCACATGATCAAACGTCTTCCACTTTTATTGACTAATATTGAACCTTCTTGGGCCCGCCCATCTTTAATGAAGGACCCATATTTGATGAGATAATTTCTAATGAATAATCATTTTACCAATTGTGCATCCTTGATCAATCCATTTTGACCATCCACATGTCTTCGATGAACCTATCTTCAATCTAACACCAAAATTTAACAAACCACCAATATTTGATGCACTTGTATTTGAAGACACTAACCAAAATTTTAATAAACCACCAATATTTGATGCACTTGTATTTTAAAACACTATCCTTGGACTATCATGTGATCTCCCTTCACACATTAAAACCTCTATCACCCATCACAAAAAACCTCAAGTAACCAAGGTGATTTTAGATAACATATATCAAAATGTCTTCCATGTGGATAGGCCTATTATGTGTAAAAAAATAACATAAGTATCATACTAGTATATTAAAACTTCATTTATCAAATTTTGCCTCCTCATAGATGAGGAAATCAATAGCTATAAACATTCCTTTATTTTCATGGATAACCTTACATCTTGCTTCCATAACAGAATGAAAAAGCATAAAATATAATGGACAAGGCCTTATTCTCAAAAAAAAAAAATCATTGATCCTATCCATATCTATAAAAATCACGGATCCATCATCATC
>JARHVA010000200.1:6517500-6622500 GCA_037957365.1 Torreya grandis | reverse complement strand
TTAGCCCTTCCTCTCACTTGGAGAACCCATCTATGTCCTTCATCATCACATTCCTTCTTGAATGAGAATCATCCCCAACTAACTCATCACCTTTACATTCATCTATTTAGCCCTCATCACCTACCACTATGGGTATTCCTATGCTCATTCTTTGTCTTCTAAAAAAGACATTAAATGGGCATCCTTATGCACCCACCTTTCTTCTTTTACATTTTTTTAACACCCCTACTTATTTTAGTTGCAAAACCCATCCTAAGAGGGGAAAATATTAGATACCTAAAATCATACCCTTAGTGTCAATTTTAGTCTATCATCACATTATTCACTAATTTGACTAATATCATCAAAAACCATAATTCATCCTTAATCCTACTATAATCCCTAATTTAATCATTACATTCTATCATCTAACCTTGTCTAACATTCACAAAATCACCTCCTAATTAATTAATCATATCCCACATTGGCCCTGCCAATCCCACAAAATTCATCCCATATCACTTTAATTAATTAACAATTGTTAATTAGCTAACCCATTCATAATAATATAATCCATGGAATGTAAAATTTTATAATATCATAAATAAAATAAATAATTTTATCTCACTTTAACCTATCAACCATATCGATGACATCATCATCCAATCCTAATGCAATCTCACCAAATCTAAGGTAAGGGGAAAAAATTATGGCAAGCCCATCCCTATCTCATCTCCTTCTCAACCAATCTCATTTATGATCTAACTCCCCCAATTTGACCCATTCTCAACCTTTGATATTGGATTAAGATCAATAGTGCATATCACTTTTAAAATCCTAAAAATACAACCATATTCTCTCATATTCATCAAGCCTTCAAGGTGTCAAAAAATTCTTTAAATTTAAAACACAAATCCTCTAATCATATTATCACACAACAATGAAATCAAGCATTGAACAAGGGGACACTTTTCATGTATCCTTGTGTGTGATTTATTAAGCACCCACATCCATCTACACATCAAGTAACAATTATAAAAAAAGAAGATATTTCATCTTAGTAGGTGAAGGTGACTTTTCCTTGCTCCTATTTTATGCTCTAATTGGAGGTACTTTGCATGTGTTAGATGTATGAATTTTAACTTTATTTGAGTTTCTGTCACATTTTTCACTAACACTTATTTTTTTATAAGCACAATCAAGGTGCATTAATGAATCTAGTGGAAACACTCTTATTTTATCTTGCACCATGTAGGAGACACTTGACTCCATTATCAAACACTATGTAATCATGTCACATGACACAAATCTCGCTACTCAAAGTCATGCATGGATCACCTATGAACAAATGTATTTTGGACACTCCATGGAACTATGAATGTTTTGGATTATATATTAGGTTCTATGCATGAACATCCTTGCTAACTTTATTTTATGGGTCCACATGAACATCTCGTAAATATCTTAATATTATAAAATGTTGTGGATATTTATGAAATGTGATTTTCATGAACACCTTGGCCTCTATCACTTTTTGGAGTTCAGTTGGTGAAACCACCCTATGATACCATGAATGTGACACATGGCATTCATCTTGACACCATGCTAAAGGGATTTATCTAATCATGTTTGAGAATGTCTTACTTGCATATAGTGCACAATATTATGACTATATTGAAATCAATTCAATGTGAAATTAGTTTTATGGATTAAGTTATGGTAACATGATCCTTATTATATTATTTGGTTTAGAAAATTAAAAACTAATGTCTTTATGGAATCCCATTTGTGGTTGAACTACTTGAAAGAAATCATGTTGCATGGATAATTCATTGATAATCAACCCTTGCCACTACTTGACCTCATGATAATGTTATGAAGAAACATGGATGTTATGGATTTTTTGTTGTAACTTAGGCCAAACATTATTTTTGTGGAAAGTGATTGAAGAGTGAATGGCTATTTTAGCATTAGTATTTATTATGTTTGAGAAATAAGGATAATACACTAGATTTATGATGATGATGATGATGATGATGATGATGATGATGATGATGATGATGATGATGATGATGATGATGATGAGGAGGAGGAGGAGGAGGAGGAGGAGGAGGAGGAGGAGGAGGAGGAGGAGGAAGAGGAGGAGGAGGAGGAGGAGGAGGTAGGTGCTTGAAAAATATATTATAATTTTTGTGAATTTTTATATCATTTAATTGTTGATGTGGAAATAAATTCAGTTTTAGGGGCTACACAAGTTTAAAAGTCTCTTTCATATTATAAAGTACACTGAATATACTTCAAGATATTATATAGGTTAGAGATAGTCCATGATAAGGGCATATGGTGACCATCCCATTTCTACACTTACATCCTTTCTTTTCTAGGTGTTGTGTGAGTTTAACTTGAGTGAGGATGTGGGCAAATTATAATTTATCCCTATGACTTAATATTTTTGAAGTATGTAGAGGACCTTTGGCTTTAGTCACTCTTTGTCATGATAAAACATATATTACAAAATTCACTTGGAATACACAAAAAAATTATTATGTAAATCAAATTACGACCCTATTTCGTGATGGGGAGGTCTACGTAGATACCTTGGCCACACTATGCAATTATATTGTGTTCAATTTTTTGAAATGGTATAACTTAGAATCCCCATCCTTATATACATATATATATATATATATATATATATATATATATATATATATAAGGATGGGGATTCTAAGTTATAATTCAAATAAAATAATATCAAATTTATCGATGGCCACTCTATTCCATTTGTGGTGTGTTGTGCTCCGAGACACCATGGTGAAGATGTGGATAGCCCTAATTCATCTGATGTAATTACGGCCATAAATTAAAATAATTATGGACCTGACATAAGGCTCAATTTATTATTTATTGTTAATAATTATTTTTTTGGAGACCATGTATAATATTGTGATCGCATCCCCATCCTTATATATATATATATATATATATATATATATATATATATATATATATATATATATATATATATATAAGGATGGGGATTCTAAGTTATAATTCAAATAAAATAATATCAAATTTATCGATGGCCACTCTATTCCATTTGTGGTGTGTTGTGCTCCGAGACACCATGGTGAAGATGTGGATAGCCCTAATTCATCTGATGTAATTATGGCCATAAATTAAAATAATTATGGACCTGACATAAGGCTCAATTTATTATTTATTGTTAATAATTATTTTTTTGGAGACCATGTATAATATTGTGATCGCATTCATTAAGTTGGTGGTTATGTGGGTGTAGTGGACCCATGACCCTGCTCACCTTTAATGTGGCATTGATTTGTAAGTGGTCACCATGTAGTTTTATTGGTCTATAAATGCATTATTATATGGATAGTAGTGAATTAGTCGACCTTGTTTTTTATGAATGGTCTCTTATGTTATTCTATATGTGTATTTTGGTTCCGTGTAGTGATATTATGACCACATGGAAACCTCACATTGTATAGCATGCATGTTAGTTTAAAAAGGGGTACAAATTATATTATATGTCATGGGTACTATGCACAAAGGCTCTAATGTGATAAGTTAATATAGTTTTAATTGCATCCACTATTTTAGAGAGAGGGAGGGATGAAGATAGGGAGGGAGAGAGAGGGAAGGATGACCCATGACCCATGCCCCACGACCATTTGAGGAACTATGGATCCTTCCAGTGGCATTATAATTTAGTGGAAGTATGGTAATCCTTTCCATGCCTTGGTAGCCACATAGTTATATTATATATTTTGATGCAAACCATTAGGGAAAAAAATAATGCTTATATTAACTAGTAACATGTAAACTAAATGAATATTTTATCTCTGATGTCTAATATGGATAATTTCATTTTTATTGATCTAAGTTTTCAAGTGAACTAAAACAACACTAATTATGTTATGCAGGTGTGCACAATTTGATATGAAAGAAGCTATCAGAGTGAACAAGGCCATCTGATGATGGGGTAAGATTTAAATTTCTAGAAACTTGGGTAGAGTTGTCTCTTGAAGCTCCATAACCCACAGGCCCCAAGGTCATACCTTGCATGTGCACAATGAATTGACATGACATCACATGGTAGTTAAACTTTATTAGTCTAGTGATTGTTGTGTTTGCATTGTTTTTTCACATTTGGGAAGATATATTAGTGTGTATACAATGTGATAGGCTCAAATGTTTTACTTAAGTGTAATTGAGAAAATAAAATAATTATTGTGTGAATGATTTTGGAGTAGCAGGGGAGGGTGCTAAAATATGATTTCAGAGCATTAAAAATATAAGAGTTAGATAAAATTTGAGTTATTAAATGATATGAAAATATGGAACTGACTTGCTACCGCAAAAATAGGGATTATTTTTATACCACAAAAATATGGATTATTTTCTACTGCAAAAATAGGGATTATTTTCTACTACGAAAATAGGGATTATTAGTACTTGCCAAAGTATAGTACTATGAGACTCACTTAAGAAAATAATTTTTTACTCTAACCAATGAGAGTCTTTGACAAGAAATATACTTTAACAATCCTAAAGTTTAACACCAAAAACTTCAAGAATGTTTCTTACATATTATTGTAGAATATTTCATTTATATCAATATAATTACAATCATTTTGTAAGTGATAAATGTAATAGTATTTAATTTATTATTTTATTAATATTTATGATTTTTAAAAATAAAATTATCTATCCATAACACATTTGCCTCTATTAATTTTAATATAATAAAATAAACTCATTTGAAAAGTAAAACATCTAATATCATTTATTTGGTCATTAAGATAGTGATGACAAGTGTAAATTTGTCGAGTACAAAATTTAAAACTACCAACATCATTATATACTAACTATTTAAAGTTAACTTCTATTAATATTAATATTTAAAGTTTAATTTTTAAAAACAAAGTTAGCCTCTATTAATATCAATATAATAATATAAATTCATTTAAAAAGTGACAAATCTGATAACATTTATTTGGTCAATAATATAACAATGATAGGTGTAAAGCTATCCAATATAAAACATAAAGCTACCAACACTATTAAAATTTATTTTATCTTTGTAATCAATTTTTTCAAACTTTTACCCCCAATTTTTCTAATGTTAATTTAGATGACTCTCATAACAATAAAAAAAATGTATAATAATAATGATGATAAATAATTTATTTAAAAAATAAAGAATAAATTGTGTTTAAAATTCAGATACCAATTTAAACATATTATACAACGTCCTTTCAATTTGGACTTTATAATAATAAGCAATACTAAAAGCTTTGCATTTTAGTTGGGAATGCCAAGTTTTGTGCTTGAAACGACACATAGACATGTATGATGTTTTATAAATAATGGATAAAACAAAAACACAATCACATGACATAGTAATATGAAATGACATAAAAGGTACAGTTTCACAATAGACACATTGTTTAATAGACTATACTCTAGTGTTTTTTAAGATTATATCCCCCTCTTACATATTTTTAAAAGTTTTTAGGCATATCAAAACAAATTATAAGATAATATTTTATAGATAGATAGATACATATATATATGACATTTAATTTATGTAAAAGAAATTGTAAAAATTTTATAAAGTTTTGATTGGAATAAATTTTATAATTTTTTTGATTAAATATTATGAAATATTATCAAAATGGACAACTTAACCATGCAATATGATTAAGACAATTATCATATTTTTTTAATATTAATTTATTGCATTAATTTATAAAATTACATACAAACGTGCCCATAAATAAATTTTCTACTATAATTTTTTTGAAACGAAAAACTTGTAAAAATGAGTTGCATGAAGTTTCACAATTTCATTGTTTTCAATATACATGAGGAATTTTATATTTTCCTTTATTGAGAAGGACAAAAAAGGACAAAAATAAATATTTAAATAGATTTTCCATAAAACTCTTAATTCTTTCACATACATATATAATTGAATTGTAATTAAGTTAATTCACTGTTAGTAAGAATTATGAGACAAAGATGACTTTAATGTATGAAATTCTCCAAAACTTTTACTAATGAAAAAAGGTGTTGGAGGGTAAAAAGCAACTAAAAGTCCCAACATAAGGATGACTTTAATGCATGAAATTCTCCAAAACCTTTATCAATGAAAAAAGGTGTTGGAAGGTAAAAACAACTAGAGATGCAAACAATCAGAAATTTAAAGCATTCATCTGAAAGATAGAAAGCAACTCATATTGTGTATTGGATCTTAATCATGAGTGACAGAGGATACACCAACTAATGCAGATCAGCCTTAACATTATTTTAACCAATCTTTCAACCTTTTTATTTTTTACGCTAAGAAAATTTCAAACAAAACATTTGCTTTTAACTGGTCCAAAATAAGTTTTTAAGACGTCCAACAGTTGGCTTCTGTGTAGAATGAAAATTAGATTCTGTTATTGTCAGCGCAAAGGATATTTGTTAAAAATATGGGACCGTGTTGATAGTAATATTTTTTATATTACAATCAAAGCATATACCAAATCATACGACCATTCAACCATGCAAACCAGTGAAGGGCCTGGTCAAAATGCATTTCGAAATTGTTCTTTTTTTTTTTTCCTGGTATGAATTCTAAGTTATTTTCCATAATTCATCTCAAGGTTTGACTGTACAACATAACGGGGTGTCGCAAGCATGAATTCATCTTAATTCATATTGGTCAGCATTGACGAAGTGTTATACTTTGAATGTATGGATTATTTTAAAAATACGATTAGTCGGGGTATGGTATAGAAAATCTTGCCGAAGTTGATGCATTTATATTTAAACCAGGGATTGTGTGAGGGAAGTATAATGAAAACACCTACAGAGTGAAAGAAGCGGAATCGAATTGAAGGAAGAGGTTAGTGTGAGTTGAAGGGTCGACTTTGTTTTATTTATTATCTCTCTGATGTGGATGTACACAACATCTTACAATTTTATAAATTTATCGAAAGGAAAAGGAAGCAATTTTTTAAGGTTTTATGAGTAATCTCTTTATATTCATGTAAAAGATTGTCCTTGACATTTAATATTACCAATATTAATTGTTGTGTTTTTGCAAAGTTAGACCTTCTGACTTATGTATTGTTTAAGTCCATAATATTTTCAATAGAAGTTTAAAATTACCTTAATTTATAAGAGGAATCAATAAATATTTAAGAGATATGTTTCAAATATGAATAAAATTTAACTTTAAATATTCCGTTCAACATTTTGAATATCAAACAAGAGATTATAGTAAGCTATTGACTTAGATCAAACATTTTTAACGAAGCATGGTGCACAATGCAACACTAGTGTCAAAGGTTCACGAAACAATTGAGTGATATGATGTTCCAACATATATTGAAATGACATGTTTTTAAAGAAGTTTCCCAAAATCACTAACAATAATAATAAATCTTGAAACAAATATCTTGCTTCTATATTGTGAGAAGGCCTTGCATATTTAGTGCTATGTGAAATTCATTTCATTAATCATAATATATTGAATATATTATAAAGAAAAACCTCTTGGTTAGTGTGTGTGTGTGTGTGTGTGTGTGTGTGTGTGTGTGTGTGTGTGTGTGTGTGTGTGTTTTGAATATCAAACAAGAAATTATAGTAAGCTATTGACTTAGATCAAACATTTTTAATGAAGCATGGTGCACAATGCAACACTAGTGTCAAAGGTTCACGAAACAATTGAGTGATATGATGTTCCAACATATATTGAAATGACATGTTTTTAAAGGAGTTTCCCAAAATCACTAACAATAATAATAAATCTTGCAACAAATATCTTGCTTCTATATTGTGAGAAGGCCTTGCATATTTAGTGCTATGTGAAATTCATTTCATTAATCATAATATATTGAATCTATTATAAAGAAAAACCTCTTGGTTTGTGTGTGTGTGTGTGTGTACACACACAGATATATATATATATATATATATATATATATATATATATATATATATATATATATATATATATATATATAATTGTTTGAACAACACCTAATTTTCACATTTAAATAATATGCAATATTGGAAAACAATGCATTCAATTAGACCAATTTAGTAAGGAACGCATGAAACATCAACTATTTATGAGTTTCAGAAAATATCTCAAATAAATTTATACTAAAAATATTTTCAAATGATGTTATCAAATTGTTGGATTTAATGAAGTACTATCAAACATGACATGACTATGACAAAATCTAGTTGAAAAATATACATAGTATTTTTTAATCATACAAAAGACATGTAAATCATGTTAACAAATTGTCTCAAATAAAATGGTGTTCTTAATGAGGCTTCAAGGATTCAAAAACTTTGATTAAAATTTATTAAAAAAATGTGACCATAGAAAAAAACACTTCATATGTTTATTAAATTGAAAAAATGCCTCAAGTAAATTTATGTAAAATAAGGTTTCAAACCATGCTATCAAATTATTCTATCTAATGAAGCACTATCAAAATACCTTCACCATGACAAAATGTGTTTGATAAATATATTTAAAATTTTAGAATTATATAAAAAGCATGTGAATCGTGTTAAAATTTTGTCTAAACAAAACCAATGTTCATGATGAAGTTTTAAGGATTCAAAACTCTGATTGAAATAGATGGGAAATATGAGTTTATTTTAAAACCACATATATTTTTTCTTAGTATGAGAAAATGCCTCAAATAAATTTATGAAAAAAACATTTTCAAATGTTAACATAAAATAGTTAAAGTATAATAATCTCACTATATAATCATAAATTTAAATAATTAAAAAAAAAAAAAAATTAAAAATATTTTAATTTTTTTAAAATTAAAAAAATATATACATCACACACACATATATAAAATCTAAAATATATATATATATATATATATATATATATATATATTTTTAATGTCAATCATTCAAATTCAAAATATTTCAAAGAGAAATTTAAAATATATATAATTTCTTTATATCAAAAATGGAGACATACTATTATATATAACATAGTTATCATATTTAATGAAATACTATCAAACATAACCTTACTATGATAAAATATGGTTGAAAAAAATAACATAAAAAATTGAATAGATCGTCTCAAATAAATTAATGTTATTGATGAGGTTTCAAGGTTTTAAAAATAAAATTTTAAATTATTATGTCTTTTAATTTTCATCATAAATAATCCAAAAATATGAAACTAAATCGTAATTTGGATCAATTAGCATCGATATAAAGGTGTGATTTAAATTTGAAAGCATTTCAAAATTAAATGCCGTGAAACGGCTTGTTGCATATAATATTATTACTTTTGCACATTTGATTGGACTAAATTTTCTAAATGTTATTTTTGCCTTCTTATATATTGAAACATTTTTTTTGTTTGAAAACTTTAGAGCTCAACGTTCATAAATATAATGGCGGTGCACAGTTTTCACAATTGATATTAAAGATGACAATATACAATAAATATATCCATTTTCATTGGATTGAAAATAAATGCTAGGTGGTTATGTATATTCATATTTATTTTGTATATTATAATTTTTATTTGAATCGTAAAATAAATAAAAAATACAAAATACAAAAAATCATATTATTATATTATTTATTAAATAATTATAAATCATATTAAATAATGAAAAGTGTAATTTTTAAGTTCAATTCTATTAGACATGTTTGTCAAAGATAAAAATAAATAAAAATTGATTACAAACTTTTTTTTACAATTTTATTTATCAATTATTTTTAATCAAAATATATTTAATCTTATTTCCATTATAATTTAATTAAAGTAAAAGAAAAAACAAATTTCACATTTAAATTGGATGCATAATTTTTCATTCCTATATTTCTTTCCACACATTCTCTTTCGCAAGCCCTTCCACCATTCACCAACTCCATTGTACACCATTGGAACCCCTAATGCCTTATACTTCCTTAACTTATTTTTAATTTTCTCTCTTACCGTTTTCAAACTATTTTTCTTGGGGTATCCTTAGAAAAATAATAATTGTGAATAACTTATTTTTTTGAATTTTATTGTAAAATTAAAATAATTAATACGTGGGTTTTAAATGAGGGAGATAATGGCCATGTTAATGTGGTGAATAAAAGGTATTGATTTTGAAATTATCCATCAATTAGTATAAAATGGCTGTGAGATGGATACACCAACCAATAACAACTTTTTATAATTATAAGGTGTTTAACAGATAATTATGAAAGTTTCAATATTTTGGTTTAATTTTATAATTAAATGTATACAAGTTAACAATGTTGGGATATTAAAGAAGGATTATATTAATGATATATAGATTAATATTAAAGGAGGATTATATTAACGATACATAGATTAATAATGGTATTTGTTTGTAATATTTATTTAAATTTTAACCATTATATTTAATTAATTGAAAATAGTTAGATGTTTATATTTTATTTTATTTTTGATAAAACATAATAATTTGTATTTGATTATATATATAATTAAAGAATATTGTAATGTTAAAGATGTATAATAATATACATATTGATTTTGACAATTTGTTAGATATAAAAAATAGTATTTTAGGAAAGCACTAGAAATAAAATAAAATAATTTAAATTGAGATCTCTATCCACTATTTTGACTGTCTGATTGTAAAAACTAGTGAATGATATGACTCTATAGGTTCAATAACATAGAGACAATTAGAAACTTAAGTTATATAGATTTATTGTAAGTCAACAATGGCATAGTGTGTTAAAGTCTATTGATTGTGGGCATCCATAGTTGACTATGAGAATGACTGATAGGAAAAGACAGATAAATTAAAATTCTAGAAATGGCATATTAGAGGCAGAATATGAGAATATTCTTAGACTTGATGACTATAAGTGAAAAAGAACATAATGAGAACATAATGCTCTCAATTCTATTGATTGCAAATTTGTACTTTCTGATTGGAAAACTATTCAATGTTCATTCTTATCTTATCTCTACTAAATAATCTAAGATATCACACCTTGTATTATGCCATGCAAAATTATTTGTTTTTATTTTATTATATTTGAAAACCTAAGGGCACTTTCTTATCTTGAAAAGATATAATAAAGAAGGGGAGTGTAATGGATTAAGCTAATCTCAATCACCCCTTGATGATTGAATGTTTCCTACATATCTAATATTCTAAGGAGGGAAATCAAGTCCACATAGTTCTCCCACCTAGGGTGAAATTATAATTTTGGTCCTTTGACTATATGTATGAAGATAGAAAATGGCTTTTGATACTTGACAATGGTAGTCCTCAAATTGATTTAAAAGATTCTTGAGTTTTATTATGGCTACTACTTGTGAGTGAACTTGAATTTGGAAAGAATAGAGCAGATTTTTTTTATTTTTGTGAAAGTGTAAAATATTGAACCCAATGAATAGTAAGTGGGGGAAATGATTGACTCTTAACATTTTTTATAAGTGAATTGTTTGAGTATTTCCTTTAACTAACCTTATAAAACGTGTGGGAAGACCCAAAATAATGTTTTGAATTTTAGAAAATAGACCTTAATTGGTGTGAGATGCAGCCCACATATGTAGATAGGACTACAAACTTGGCCAAAAGGATCAAGGACACATGTATTGAACTGGAGATGATCTAAGAGTGATTTCAAAGTGGCTTCAGAATTTGAAATTGAACAATTTGTGTAATATAAAAACAAATAGAGGGTTCAACCCACATATATATAAATCACTTAGAGGAATGGAGAATAATAGTCATGTATTTGTGTGCATGTCATGTTGTTTAGGATTTATCAAGAATCAACATTATCAATTGACTATGACCAAATTTATGTGTCTACGTCTATCCTCCCCACCCCAAGACCTTATTCATAGTAATGAACGTTATATAGTAAAGGACAAACAATTAAACCCAAGTGTGTAAAACACACTTTGTCTTTAAGAAAATATTTCAATTGTGTAAGGAATTCAATTTAGCAAACCCTACAATAGTTTTGAAGTACTCATTTGTGCAATTTGAAAATGGAAAAAGATAAATTTCAAAATATAAAAATTGAAAAGAAAGAAAGGGAGGAATACACTTGTATATAGGTGAAACCAATTTCTCTATAACCTACAACTAATGATGGATAAATATGCCCACTTTTTGAAGCACTTGGATAACATTAACTAATGGTGAATTGAGAGTGATACAGTCCCAATATTGAATAAATAATTAAACTCTTGAATTGAAAATACGCATTAGTACAATCCTAATGAATGGGGATAAGTCTCCAATGTACTAATTCAAAAAAGGTGGAACCACTTTACATTCACTATAATTGATGCCAAGGTAGTTGCATGTCACTAGAATTTGAATATACATTGGACCTACAATCGAAGATAAAACCACACATTGGGTTCTCAATAAATAATATCATTTATATTGAGCATTTTTGAACCTCAATGTACATTACTTTGACATATTTGGATCAAAATGTTGTAGACGAGTCTAGATTATATTTTTATGATAAAAAAGGAATGAATAAAATTCATGTCCCCATCACGACTGTATTGCTCTTAGAGTTATTTTAAAATTTGAACTTTGAACTTTGAATATTTGTATGAATAAGTATCATGCTTTCTTTAAATTTTGAAAATTTAAAACATTAAATTTTGTAAATTTGAACTTTTAAACTTTATGTTTTTCAAATTTGAATAAGCATGAACATGAATGAGTACCATGCCACTAAAGTTTATGAAAATGATAGAGAATGCTATCCATATATAATCTCAATTGTAACTATATTTACAACTTGTAACTTTGATCTTGTAACTTTTGTTTTGTATGCCCATGCATATGCATTTAATTATGTATAATTTTGCGATTTGAGTCTTTGAAAATTGAGTACATTACGTTCCATATGCCCAATGTATGAATGCTTGATTTTTGAATTAATTTAGATCTTTAAAAAACTTGTATTCATTTATAGAATTTGATCTTTGAATTTTATCTGAATCTTTGAAAACTCATATTTTGTAATTTTGAAACCTACATTATGTGTTTTTTAAACCTATACTTTGTCCCAAATTTTATTTTTTGTTTGATCATGGAGGTTTGCATCTTTATGACAAACCAATTATGATGACTCCCTTTTGAGATGTGGGATGTATCATGAAAGTAACTCATCTCAAAATAAGATTCACTTGATAAATGTGTAATCATAGTATAATGTCAACATATGGAGAGATTTATATCGTATAATTATAATTTTCATTTGAATCATGCATATAACATATGCAATGTCAGGTATACAAGTGTTTGTCTATATAGATATAACATTGAAGCATGTAGTAAGGTAACCCTTTTTTTAACTAAGGTAATCAATATCCAACTTACATAGATTTTCTATGGAATTCAACTCTATTTAACAATGATGAATCATCTTATCACTTATATGTTAATGCAAGTTGTTTGTTATATCATTGAATTTTATGTAAATACAATATTAAGAAGATAAGGTAGCCCTTAAATTATAATACCTACATGAGCTACTCAATCACTATGGAAGTGTTCCTTGTAATATGATTTATGTCCCATAGGACCATGTAGTACACAAATATCCTCCACCATCACCTTGGCATTGGTGAAGTTGCTCATGCAATCATAACTACTTCTCCACTCTTCCTCCTCATCAAGGGGGGTGGAGTCTACTACCATCTCATGGGAAGTTTGTTATTAGACCTTCTCAGTGGAGCTCACCTATGCAAGGAAGTTGTCTAGTTGACAATGTTGTTCAGCTACCTCCTAGTTGGGACATTGTTAATTTTATGCTCCCCTAAAATCAATCTATAATTATTAGATGGCCCTTGATCCTTCTTTAGTTGAAACTTCTAATTGAGATGATTTTACACCTCCTTATGGGGTTACATCATGTGCCTGACTATTTATAATTTATTCTTATGTTTTTTTAAGCTACTTTGGTTTCTTATGGTCTTGTTTTATTGGATTTTATTTATAATTTTGATTTGGTATCTTTTTCTAATGTGAAGTGTGGGCCATGAATACAAATTGATCACCTTATTATTGTAACCATCTGGTATATTAATATTTTTTAATTATTATTAATAATACAGATGCATTCTAATATTAAAATATTAAAGAATAGAGGCCTTTTATAGATCTCATTATATGACCATCAATGGTTAGATAAGTGTGATTTGTAATGCATGGTGGGGTCAAACAAAAATATTTTTAAATATATGCTTTATGTCTACATCTTCTTTGTCCTTTGGGTGAAAATTTCAATAATTTCATCACCAACATTTGGTGGGATGTAGAATCCAAACAAGTGAAAAATATAAACCATTTTATTGTTAACATATATATATATATATATATATATATATAGAAGGGAAATATGGGTCTTGCCTCAAAGAGGCACAAGGTCCCACTCTTGGCCATCATACCTAAAATCATAAAATATAATTATGTTAGAAAATTCCTTATTGTATGACAGATAAGACATAACATAGATTCATGGGCCACGAAGGAGCTACGAGGAGAGATTTGATGTGGATTGCATCCTAATATTTTTGGTAGGATCTGTTGGGATACTAATGATCAATCGACAAGATCAAATATATGTAAGTCAATAAAAGACTCATGAATGAGAATCTTTGTTGGAGTTGTTATGCACAAGTAGTGTGGGGAGCACACACCTATTTTATCTTGATGGTACTATAAATGGCTAAGGGGTTAGAAATATGGCACTTTTTCAATATGTTTGGTTGCACAATCCCTTTAAAATAGATAAATGTCTAGATATAATATTTTGGGGTCCACATTTTTGTATTTTATTTATGCACTAAAATTAAAACAAGTGTCCCAATCAGGTTCCTTGGGATTGTGACACTTGTTCATTTACCACTCAATCAAGAACGGTGGACCTTATCTTCAACTCATGGAATAAAATTAATCTAGATGCTAGTCATTATTAAAATGACATATATGTCTTTACACTTTTCCCAAGAACTATCCTTGTGTATTTTATCTACTCTTTTTAGAGAGAGAAACATATGGCATAATGTTGTTGATCCTACTAATCCCATTGATTTTTGAACTTTGATGTATGTGCCTTTGGGACTTTGTTCATAGTTCAATGATATGTTGACATATGGAACCATTATGTGCATCTGGTGGATCATGAGCTCCATCTAGTCATTTACTAAATCTACAGGCTATCCATTAGTAAGATGCTACCATGTGGATGACCCTAATTTGTCCTATCACTCAAAGAACCTCAATACTTGGGACTATTTCTTTAATTCATGGATGAGTGGGATCATACCATGTGGCATGATCTCATTCATTTGTATGATTGGGTAATTGACAAGTTTGACCTCATAGGTCAAATTGTCACCCCTATAATTTGAAATTTTGAATAGCATGTTTTTAACCCTATTTATCATTGTGTTGATCTTGTTATGTCCTAATATTTATCACTTGAAGCCTTGGTTAGCATACTTTAAGGTAAATCTGATGAGTTTAATGTTTTGTTCATCATAACTATGTGCTTGTATAGCCACTTCTTGACTTGTGTCAATGATTTTAAAGTGTTTAAAGGAGTTTAGGGTGCCTTGATAAGTTTCATAGTATGTTTAAAGATAATTTCATGCTCTACAAAATATTAAGTAGGTTGGTGATATTCTTGGCTAACATCATAATCCAGTTGGTTGCATTTTGGATCACTTTATGGATTCTAGAGCAGGTCTTATAAGGTAATGGTAGTATAGTACTAGAATAAGGTCATGATTTACCTATTAAAACATGAAAATTTATAATGAACACCTTTTTTTATCAATTTACATTAAGTTCCTTAAGTGATCATGAAAGTTTTAGTGCTAAAAAGGGATTTTATGTGGCTATCTATACAATTTTTAGAGTGGAATTAACTTTCAGTCATCTTCAAGACTTCATTTATCCCCCTAAATTTCAAATCGATGGTTTGAAAGAGGTTATAGATGATAAAATGTAGAAAACCCATTCATCTTTCCTATCAAGTTCTTTGGCAGCTCAAGGAAGGTCATTTTTTTTTTTTTTAGTATGACAAGGAGAGAGAATCTCAAGACCAAAGCTATTGAAATATGAGAGGGACCCTAATGAAATTCATGTTTATGGAATTGGTTGTTATATTCACTCCCCCATATTTATCAACAATCATTAAGAGTATAAGGGGGTCACAATGGCTTATTCATCTAGATAGGGTCCAAGTTTTCATCTATTTCTTCACTTAAAAACTTGATGGATAAAAATGGCTATGGTGGGGTGATTTTAGGGTGAAATTAGGCATACTCCATGTTTCACACATCAGGTAATTTAATTTGATAGTGGTCTTTTAGTAAGAAATTAGTTGCCTATGTTGATTGTCAAAGTCACTATCTTGAAAGCATGTTTGATCTGGTAACTATGATATTTTCATCTTTAAAGGTTTCTCAAGTTTATGTTTCAGTCATGTCACACCTATTACCTTCAAGTAATTCATGTGTGAATTTTATGAAGAATTGCTACCTTAAGAAATGGTAATGAGATGATCTTTTCTCAAGGTGCAGTCATAAAATTATGATTTCTTATTGTAACAAGATCATAGAGAGGATTCAAGTAGGTAAAGATATTTATAAGATCATTAGGTAGTTGTAGATCAATCTCTAAATTTCTTCAAGGTTACTAATGGCACATATGCTAGTAAAATATCCATCTATGCCTTATATTCCTACATGACATGGTCAAGTCTTTGTATTACAAACTGAAAGAGACTTCAAATGGACTGTGTGCACCTAAAATGAACCATTAAGATGTCAAATGGGCGTTAATGTGATATAAGCCTTGGATAGATAAGAATATGAGAATGTTTGAACACACTTGAAATCATGGATCAAGATACCACCAATGAATAAATCAGGATCATAAAAGAGGACTCTAAATCATACATTAACAAAGATTAAGATTTTTTAGTAGCGTTTAAGGTAAAAGGGAATTTTTGGTTTCATGCTAATCAAGACTTTTTGTATTAGGTTTATACTTCTCCAAGAAATTAAAGTTTTAAATATAGTCAACAAACACCTTGATACACATTTTCCATTTGGCTTAACCATATCATACATTTTTTTGTCTATATAGAGGCTACATTGAGGACCAAATGATTATATACATGTTTAGTGTCTTGTTTCATGCCTACTGTTGAGGTTTAGAAACTTACATAAGATTTGAATTGAGTTTAAGATTATTTAAAAGGTGTTAGTGACCAAACTGAAAGATTCTCATCCTAAGTGAGTAGTCAAGGCACCAAATAAGATCATATAGGTAACTTGTTTGGATAATGCAAGTTACCTTTAAACATGGAAAATGATGATGTAATGTTTTGTATGGGAGCCTTGGGCCTGTGTGTGTGAGAATACAATGGAATTTGATTATGGAAGACAATGTGGAATCATTTGGAACCAAGGAAGTCATTGAAGATCATAATAAGGAATCCATCTTTAACTCTTGGTTAAAACATAGTCCACTATCACCTACAAGTAGAATGGCCAAGTCAAGCAAGTTGAGGACTATCTAGTCTTTATAAGATAGGTTCCCACTTGATTGAATATTGAAAGAGATGTATAATGGAAAAATCACATGAAGATAAATTGTAATAGTTTTCAAGGATCTTTAAATTGTGAATTTTCATGAAGAGAAGGTAAATCTCAAATGCAATGAAAACCCCAAATGCATACCTATAGGTTGGTCTTGAAAGGTAGCTCAAGTGGTTTTTAGACTTGTGAAAGGACACAATGCATTCTTTGGTGTTAGAATTAGGTAGATAAGCTAGGTACATGAAATTCAAAAATCAAAGATGACCTATTCAGTTATATCCAAACTCTAAAAATGCAATCATTAGATGGTTTAACACATATAAGGAGTGAAAAGTCCAATAGACTTGCAAGTTGAACAAAGAAGGCATACATGAATGTCTAAATAGAAAACATGATAATGAACCTATAGGTAATTAGGTTGAATAATGAAAAATATTTCAAGTAGGTTAAATCACTTTTAGGGAGCTAATGGTATAGTTAAAATGAGTAGGTTTCAAAGTTCAACAATCAAAATGGCCTAATCATTACCTACAACCATACTTTGAAAGATATAACATGCATGCTAGTTATCTCATAAAGATTTAAAGTATTGAAGGTTTTATAAGATTAAATAAAGATTAATTAGGCTCTCAATATAGTATAAAATATCATTTTCTTACTCCTTGAATTGCATAGTTTCTAGATTCCATATGTAGTCAACCCAAATAACCACCTATAGTTTTGCTTAGATAACTCAAGTAGTTTTCAAGATTGTCAAGAAGGATTCAGTTTGGACATTTGAAAGAGTTTATGTTCAAAATATTTGAGATGTGTGAGAGATGCATGTAGATATTTTGGAATTATGTACATGTTTTGGAGGGCTAATAGGTCATTGGGTATCTTTTCTAGTCTTTAATAGCTAATGAGACCAAGTTGACACCTACAGGCTTGATTGAGCTTATGATAGTTGGATATAATATCAATGAGTTATAGAAGGTAATCAGAAAATGAGCAAGGTGTCTACCCCATTTTGACCCTTTAAAGACTAGAATAATTTGAGAGAGAACTCATCCTAATGAGCCTAATGGTCAAGAGGCCTAAATATTATCAAAATAGGCCTGAGTATGAATACATGAGAAAGATTCTAGAATATAAATTTTTTGATGGATTAAAACATACAAAGGATGAGCAAGAATTTTTTAAATAGATTTTACATATTTTATACCTATTATATTGGGAGGAAATGAATCAAACAAGGCCTTTATGGTCAATTTAGCTAGTTTTTTCTTAAACCCTCATATCATCTAATCAAGTTACAAAGCCTTATAAGGAAGTTATTTCCCATCTATATCAGTTGTAAGAAATATGGGTTGCATCAAACCTAATATAAACCTTCATAGTCAACAAAGAGAAAATTTGAGGTTTTGAGGCCTAAAAAGACCTTTCTCGAGCTTCTCACACAATCCATCATGTTTAAGAAACTAATTTTTAGAGCTTAGAACTTCTTGGATAATTTTCATGGTGATAGATGGCAAGTGGAGGTGTTATATAGATCACCTAGCTTCCATATCCTATAATTGGTTCTTGGAATGGACCCCTGCCCTTTAGGAATCATTGTTAAGACCTCATAGCATTTAAAACCCTACTAAACCCCTCATACTAACCTGATGTAGGATTTTAATCCTCAGATGTCTTCTAATGAACATTATTTTTATTTTAATCATTTTGGTATTCTTTCAAAACCTCTTGGACACCATCTCATACCCTAGGTTGGCATGTGTAAAGAACAAGATGTACAGAATAGGCATAAAATAGGGTTGTAGGTTTCTTTCTAAGAAAATAACATATGAAATGGATTCTAAAACATAGGAAGTGGTCAATAAATATTTTATAAAGGTTTATAAACCTTAAAATTACCTCCCCAAGTCTCACATAGATGTTATGCTAGCTCTTCAAGTTGGCCACTTGGTCAAAAAGTGAAGAAAACTCAATTTTGAAAGCCAAGAAGCCTAGATGCAAACCTATAAGTGCAATAAGAGACCTCAATATCAAGGTATGAAGTCGTATAATGAATTTAAAGGTCTAAAAAATTCATTTCCAAGACTTAAAACCTATAAATTTCATGAAAAATATTAAAACTTCCTCTTAAACATGGACGGGCACCTAGGCTTGCCAATAGCAATTTCTTGGTTTGCCCACCTACACTAGGCCTTAGAACTTGAAATTTTACATTGATAATGGTATTATGCTAGGTAAATTTAATTAAATAATTTTGGGAGTTTTAAAATGTGTGAGAGTCATTTGGAGCAATATCTCTATCTTTTAAGCATAGGAGGCTTAATTAGGCCTAATTAGAGAGAGAAAATGAGCTAAAAAAGACACTTCCACTCAGATTTAGGTTATAAAAATTGGCATGGAGTTGCATGGGAATATTGGGTCCTCAAATATGTGTTTTTTTATAATATCCTCCATAATTTATTCTAAACAAGGAGGTTACTTATTTTAAGGGCTATAAGGAATAGAGAGAAAAGCAAGCTAATGGAGTAAAATCACATATTTTGGAGTGTTTGATGGATCTAAGTTTATTTTTTCAGGTCTGATATGAGTTAATCCATCCATGTAGGAATTTTTTTTCTTGAAGGTGAACTCAAATTTTCACCTTCTATGCCTTATTGGATAGGGAAGATATTAAGTGGTCAATTCATTAAATCATTACATCAGGCTATTAACAAGCTTTGTCAAAGCCACCAATTATCTTATAAACCAAATAGGGATTAGGAAAAAATTATAGGTCAATTGGAAGGAGGTCTTAAAGGTTGAAAAGGTCTCTAGTAGTCCTAATAAGACCTTGTTTCCCTCCTATGCCAAACAAGTTGCAAAGGTCAAAGATTCTTCAAGGATCCTTATAACAACCCAAGTAAGGTGAAGAGAAATCATAAATGGATGAGGATAAGAATTCAATGGAGGAATTAATGAGTAATTTAAGACCTATTTTCAAGGATGTGACTTATTCATCAAGGAAGACATGCAAGCAAAGATGTAGGGAATGTGAGCAAAGATTTAGGCATTTCAAAGGGTCAAACTTGACCAATCAATGTTAAAGACTTCTTAAATTTTCCCAAGCAAGTTTAACTCTACCTTATACATCATTATTGTAAGGAGAGAGGTGAGATAATCTAAGAAATATTACATAGGGTTTGAAGGGTGTGAGGACAAAGTGTGTCATCCCTATTTTGGGGTTGCCTTGTCTCTCCTCTCCTACTCTTTTCTATTTGTAATTTATTTTATATCATTATAATATAAATTTTTTCTTTGGATATGCTGAAAGGCTATCAAAATTTTAGAGTACACTTGTTAAAGAAATAATAAGCTAGTTTCCTCCATTTTCAGGTTGTTGTGTGAAGTGTATGTGTGATTTCCATTGATATAACATTGTGAATCAATAAGTTTCCTATGTTAATGTGTGGTTTTTGTACCTTATTAAGTAGTATTTAAGTTTTTATAGGTCATGCTAAGTGGCTAGGTTCAATCTCAATCTAAGTTTAAATGTGAATTCAATAATATTTCATTCCTTTCATGCAAAGAGTGAGTGTTATTAAGTCCTTTGTATGAAACACTAGTGTAGAAGCCATATAATTGAAGTTAAGAGAATGTGCGAATGATATTTTTCTTCATAAGAGTGTCAATTACAATCAAAAGTGGTCATAAACATTGGTGCATCACCTTTATTTCAATTTTTTCATGTCAATTCTAATGCAAGCATTATCTCTTCACCCTTTCCCTTAGTTAATAAATTAGTAGTTAGTAGGACTAGGATCAATTTAGTGAATGAATCAAGGGAACCAACTTTATATATATATATATATATATATATATATATATATATATATATATATATATATATATTTTCCATTTCAATGTCACCCACACTTATAAGAGATTCCATTATTTTAGCAGGAGTGGGAAGTCACACACATTCTCATAAGGGTAGCACTCCCAATTGACAACAAATTTTGGAACACCTAGTGGGACACATATTCATTGGCATAGTTGAAGTTTAGATATAGAGAAAAGCATTTTCATCACCAAAATACACTCATCATATTTTGAACTATAATATTCTTTGAGGTTGTATTATTCTTAGCAGCAGGCTAGTACAAGTTTCATGCCAAAGGTTACCACAAGATTTTCAACCAAAGGTATTCCCTTTGAATTTGATGAGTTACCTTCTCATTCTTATGAAATAAAAAGATTCATAATAAAAAAACCTTATCCTAGGAAATTGTTTCAATCTCCTAATCATTCCATTATACATGACAATTCAATTCCCTCTATCCAAATGGTTGTGCCTAGAAATTAGGTGCTTTTCTCATACAATAGAGGAAACCCTAGGAATCTTACTTAGTATGATGATAAACTAGCTTAAGCTCTTAATATCATTCATTATTTCTCAAGGTAAGACCAAGCTACACCTGTTGAGCACATTAAAGATGTATCTAACCTTTGTTATGTCCATAATGTTGACTAAGAGAACATTTATATGTCTGCTTATTGCATCCTTCAAAGGGAAATAATTGCAGTGGTATAAAAACCTTCTTTTAAAATCTATTGCTTCTTGGGATGATTTATGTGAGGCTTTCTATAGGAAGTTTGAGGATAAATTTAATCACTTATTCCTAATTGAGCAACTCAAAACCATTAAGAGGGCTCTACATGAGTTCATGACTAATTTTAACTTTAGGTTTCAAAAGTCATGGACTAGGATACCTCTTATGATTAGGCCATCTCCAAAGTATGCCTTTTGTAATTATTAATAGCTTCAAATTCATATACCAATGTTATGATCTAATTTATGGAAGGAATTAGAGTTATAGATGCATATGAAGTGGCTATTAGAGCATAAGACAATTTGATTTAGGTTGGAAAGTTGGCACATAGATCTCTTCTCCCTATATTTATAGAAACTCAACCAATTCTATCCCCTGAAGCTCCACCAATGGATCCAATTCCATCCCCTTAAGCATAAGTTACATCCCTTCCTAGTTTATTAAGTAAGATTGGAGAACTCAATGGAATGTTTCAATCCTTTGGTAATGAAATTATTCAGCTAAAAAAGTAGCAGTACCAGGTTAATAGGTCTTACCAATCACCTAATCAACCTACCTATCAGCTTCTCAAAGATAATAAATACCTTCATATTGATCTCAAAGAGATATCACACAATCCAAGCCTTATGTTACAGTTTATTCAACTGTTCCCTCCTCATCTAAAGCTATTGTACCTATAATAACACAAAATAACATGATGCTCAATTTAGGTTGGCATCCATCTAATCCAAATGATATGCATAATCAAGCCTAAATGAATCAATCTATGGTGATGCCTCAAATGACCCAAGAGGATTCTTCTCTTCAATAAAATAAACATACTGAGGATATGGAAAAATAAGGCAAAGTTCATCATGGATAAGGGAAGCCTAATACAACCTTTATGAACTGGCAAATTAATGAACATGTAGCTTTGAATTAGGTTGGTGAATCTACTAATTAAAATAATGTATTTGTAGCTATCACTAGAGAAAATAAAAGGGCCATTGATGAGAATAAAGAGGTAGCTCATGTTCTAAACATTCCTCCAATTTTTCTTAAAGGTGCTAAGAATCAGCTTATTATCCTAAAACCTTAGAAAAATAAGAATATGGAGGTGGGAAAAACTCATCAAGAACCTCAAGTGCAATATCATCTAGTTGTGACAAGAGTGCAGCCAAAGGTGAGTATAACTCCTTTCAATATTTTTGACCATATGAATAAGTCTAATATCTTCATGAGTATGTGGGATTCCTTGGCAATCCTAGGACAAAAGGATATGCTTATTCAGGAGAGTGTAGTTTTGGAAAATTCTAATTAGGCAATGAAACAATAAGTAAAATAAGTAAATAAAGAATTAAAATTGAATAAATATTAGGTAAACCTAAATAAGATGTCTCCCTTTTATCTCTCTTTAATTTTTGGCAACATCTCAGTCCATAATTATATGATTGACTTTGGTACTAGTAATATGGTTATGCCTAATCAGATTACAGACAAGCTAGGTTTGATGTATGAACCAAACACCAAAGGAATATTGAATCTTTATGGATCCCTAAAAAAGACTATTGGTATGATCAAGAACCTGAAATTAACTTTACATGCTTACCCAAATGTAACTATTCAGCAAGATATAGCGGTGGTGGACTTGCCTCCATATTTTTCCATGTGCTTGTCTTGAGATTTCACATCAAAGATTAGTGGTTACTTATTAGCTGATTGGACTTATTTAATGTTCATAACAAGGTATGGGACCAAGGTAAATATTATATTTGAACCTATAGTAGGTTTTCATTTGGAACCTTACATGCCAAGTGTTGTGAATATAAACTGTCATCTAATATAAGGTGGAACAAGTTAGAAAAGTAGATGCTAACTCACCTCTTGAAGTAATTCCTAATATATTTATTATTGAATGGGATTATAACTTGCATTAAAATTATCCATATAAAATTAAATAAGAGGAGGGACTTTTTATCTATTTTCTTCATGAAAATTATGCACAAATTCCAGCTATAGTCAAGGAAGATGAGTCAAAAGATGGTCTTTGGCATCTTTACTTTAATGGTTCAAGGAACAAGTATGGTATCATGGATGGAATGATGATCATATCACCTACTAAGAAAAGATATTTTTCTACTATTAAGTTTTAGTTTGGTTATTCTAATAATGTATCAGAGTATGAGGCTCTAGTCCATGATTTACAATGGGCTAGGAAGATGGGAATATGTGTTTTACAAGCTTTTGGTGATAGTGAACTTGTGGTTCACCAAGTGAGAGGACTTAATCTATGCAATAATTCTTTGATAAGGTCTTACAAACATATAATTTGGGATCTCCTTGAGTATTTTGATGCTTTTTATATCCAAGCATTGCTAAGAGAAAGCAATAAACATGTAGATAGGTTGGCTTCCATAAGAGCTCAGCTTAGCATTCTAACTGATGTAAGGAATGATAAAAATTAGTCACATATTATGAATTTTTTGAGGCATTCTATTCCTAACAATCATTAGAATTGGAAATGTTTTGAAAATGATAACCAGATTTTTCATTTCTTGCAAGAGGAGACAGAATTCTCTTCTAGAAATTAGTTAAAGCTCTTATAAAAATATGGAGATCAATTTTTTTAATTCAATTCCAACAAGATATTGAAATGTCTGGTCACTCTTGAAAAAATATTTAGTAGAGATGATTAGGTGTGAATAAATAATTATTCATTGTTTACCAAAGAGGAGCATTATGTTAACATTGAGATAGCAGCTAGAAGGACTCTAAAACTAGGTAAAGTATGTTCTCCATCTCAAAAGGAGTCATTTGTTGGTTTATATACATAGTTTGATTATGTATTTGCATGTAAATATAGTGATTTGAAGGGTTTTTATCCTATTTTATCTCAAAAAACCATTGATCTAGAGGTTTATATAAAAACAACTAGAAAAAGACAAAGGTCAATTAGTCCAAAACTTGAGCCTTTGATGAGTACTAAACTTCATATGTTGATTGAATCAACTATCATTTTCCCCATCAAACATTATACTTGGGTGAAAAACCTTATTCCTATGAGGAATAAGAATAGATAAATTAGACTTTATGTGTATTTCCATGATTTGAGCAAGTCCTTTCTCAAAGATCATTATCCCTTAACATCAATAGAGCAAATATTATAGCTAGTAGCTAGTTCATAAAATTTTTCATTGTTGGATGGTTATAGTGGATATAAACAAATTATTGTCAAGGAGGAAGATCAATTTAAGACAACTTTCACCACCAAGTGAGGGAATTTTTCCTATATTAAAATGTCATTTGATTTATCCAATGCTAGTTCAATATTCCAAAGAGCCATGGATATAGAATTCCCATATCTAATCAATAGGTTCATTCTTGTATACTTGGATGATATTACTATATTTTTGAAGAATGCAAGTGAGCACATGCTTCATCTGAAGGAAGTGTTTGAGAGATGTAAATAATTTGGGGTGTCTCTAAACCCTAAGAAATATGTCTTTTTAGTACATTAAGGTAAGCTTATTTGGCATGTGGTTTCCAAACATGGTTTGAGCATTAATCCTAAAAGGGTAAACTGTATTCTTTCCTTATCTTTGCCTAACCATAAGAAGATATTACAAAGTTTTATTGGATTTTTTTTTTAATAAGGAGATACATATCTGATTTTGAAACTTTGGCAAAGGCACTTACATCCATGCTTAATAAAAATTAGAACTTTAGTTGGACCAAAGAGGGCATGAGGAGTTTTGAAGAGATCAAACAAACAATAACTAGTTCTCCTATCCTCATTAATCCTAATTTTTCAAGGGATTTAATTTTATATACATATGCTAATGTGGATATAATTTTAGGTATAATCATGCCAAAAAATCAACAAGCCTTGGAGCAAACCCTAGCATGTTTCAGTCAAGGCTTAAAAGAATATGAGATAAGGTACACCTATGTAGAGAAGCATGTACTTTAAATAATCAAATGTCTTAAGAAGTTTAGACACTTGTTATCTAACAACATGATCTATCTAAAGGTTTCTCATCCTAGTATCAAGGACTTTGTTAAAGGTATAGTGTGTTCACATTATTAATATAACATAATTATTATTTTATAAACAATAATACGTTAATAGTTTACATGTTAGATTTATTAGTTAGTCAAATATATTATTAATAAAAATATATTCATATTATAGTGGGTTGTTGTTTAGTTTGTTTGAGAGAGATTTCAGTGGATATTTGATCTCCCTAAATATAGGAAATAGCTTTCCTATATAATCTGTAATATTCCTATATGGTTTGCAATGCAATAGCATAAATAATATAGTGTAAAATATATTATTGTATTTTAAATATTCTATGTGTTTGGATCCTTTTTCAATGTTTATCTTATACAGATCTAAATTAGATCTATCATCTAGTATCAAAGTAAACTTTGGTTTAATGGAAAATTAATAGATTGGTAGGGACAACCTTATATCTATACATTGCCTTTATTCATGGCCAAAATATTTTGTGAGGAATTTGTATGTATTAAGGTAGTTTAGATTCTTTATTTTCATGTGTAGGCTGTAAGGTGGCTATGTGTTACATTAAGATGAAATAAAAATTTATGGTAGCAGATTCATAGTCATTGTTTCATCTAATCACATCAAACACACTCTAAACCCATTTGAGGACCTTCATCTATTTCTTAGGTTTTGTGCAAAGTATTCTATGGTGAAATGTAAAAGTCTTCTTATTTATAGTTTATGGATCTTGGTTCAGTTGTATTATATCTAGCTAGACAACATTAATGTCAATGCTTGTGTGCCATTCAAGCCATGTAGATAGATTACTATCTAAAACTATAGGTACCATCACTAGTTTCTTGGTGTTCATAATTAGATAACATATCTATCAAAATCCTCTTCTGTAATCATATTTTAAACCTATCAAGATGTCTAATTATTCATTTTGCATACATTAATGTTATCCTCCATCATTATGAGGAAGATTCTCTCATAGTTTTGATGACCCATAATTATTTTGACCTAGCTTTGTATTGACTAGAAGAAGTTACGTAGATCCTCTTCATGCATTCTCAATGAACAAGGATCAAATTAATACTCTAGCAAGTTGTTCAAAAATTTGTTTCACCATCAGACGCCATATATTTTCTATAAATTTCATGCTTTTATAGCACAATCATACCCATGTATTTATTATGTGTTTAGTCAAAACTATATATTTATATAATGTCTTTGAATCTCAATATTTTTTTTTGGGTCTTAGTTTTCTTATAATCTTGTATGTTGATAGGTTTTATTTTAAATAAGTGTCAAAGTTTTTTTTAACTCATTTGTATTACATATTTTTAGAGTATTATTTAAGTATCAAATAGCTATAGTCTTTAGAAAGTTTCTTTTGTTAAAATTCCATTATTCACTTGAGATTTTTTAGGTTGTATATTATCACTTAAATAAAAAGGGTTAATAGTGGAATGTGTAGATTCTATAAAAGAGATAATAGGTCATTAGTGTCATATAGTCTATTTTGTGTCATTGAGATATAATAAGTCATTAAATGTTAAAAATTAAAAAGTTGAGTTCAATTTTCTAAGGTTTTTTAGGTCATATAGAGTCATCATCAAAATTGTAAAAAAAAAAATTACCTCACAAATACATTTTTGCTTATACACAATGTATGTATTGTGAGAGGAGTTTCTCATCAACTGAGCTTCATCAATACATGTGTTGAGTAATTAGTATCACATAATGGAGGATGGAGGCACAGGAGGATGGAGGTTCTAGAGCCTCTTATTAGTCACCAGTGATGGGGCCCATAATGTTTTATTGACATTTTATGTGGTGTTCTTTTTTCTTTTTTCTTTTTTTTTGATGTGTGTTTGAATAAGAACATAAAGACATTCTTGTTCACATGTGTGGTGTGTTTTTTGATTTCTTGAGTGAGGATTGCTCTATTCCAAATCAGCTAATTCTAAGAATAGTTCTTTAGTGATAGTGAAAATCATCTATGTTGTTTTTTGTTTAAGTGGCAACAAACATTAACAAAGGCTACATTAGATGACAATGAGGATTATTCCTTGTGATATTTATTTTTCTGAGTTGTGAATGTTTTCATTCTCCTACTTGTTTAGAACACCTCTACTAAATTGGAGAAAAGGAAGAGTGTAGATATAATGGAATGTGGTTAATAGTTGTATAGGAGGGTAGCTAACTATAGAAATCCTTTGACTATAGAGATCTTTTGATTGCCTTACTTCTTTATGGAGATGATTGACCAGTCATGCATCTGTTGTAGTCGCATGGAGTAAATATGGGATGCATTCCTTTGCATATTAGTGATCATGTACAACAAGATATATATATTAGGATACAGACTTAAAAGTATGCATTGGCATATAATTCTGTTAAGGTGTGGAACTAAAAGCTTCAACTATTTGTAGACACAAGGAAGGATGCTGAAGAACCAGAGCCACCAGCGTCGGCAGTATGACCGACATCGGTCAGATGCAGTGGAGAAGGAAACATGCGATGGCAGGGAGTCGGCCGATGTCGGTAGCACCAGACAAGTAGGGACTGGCGTCAGTCACCTGTGCGGTCCAGAACTATTCATTGCATGAACAGTTAGTTAGTTGAACCAAGTGTTTGCATGCTAAGGGGCTAATTTAAGTCGCGGGCTGTGTGTCTAATTTTAGTAGTTAGAGTTCTATTTTTTGTAAGCATGGGATCTTATTTAAAGACCCATAAGGCATGTATTGTAATTATTCTAAGGCAAGTAAAAGCATTGAAGCAAGCAAGGTCAAGGAGATCTACAGGTGTAAGGTCAAGGAGATCAGCTGAAGCATTCAAGGAGGGATAGCAACTCAGGCTTTAGAGTTGTTGTGTTGAGCAAGAGAGAGAGGGAAGAAGGTCTTGAGGTGTGGCAAGCCTTTGAGGTGGAGGAAGAAGTGGCATCTTCCTTATTGTATTTTTCTTCTAGTAGTATTTAATACAAGAGTGTGTATTGTCTCTCAAATTCTTTGTTGTCTCAAGTTTCTAGCTACTTTATCATTCTGGTATAATTCTATGTTTAATTGATAATACGAGAAGTAATTAATTGTGCTCTAATTGGTAGAGCTAGAGATCCCCTGACAAGTGGTATCAGAGCTACGGTTTATAGGAAGCAGGGTATTGTTTTTGATTATAGGTCATTCACAGGGTTTTCTGATTGAGTGGGAGTTCAGCAATGGCAGAAGAAAGCAGGCTACGAATGGAGAAGTTTAACGGCAAGAATTATCAACATTATAGGATGCAGATTGAGGACTATCTGTATCAGAAGGATTTGTACTTACCATTGGGTGGGGTTTCATGCAAGCCCACAGATATGAAGGATGAAGAATGGAACGTTCTTGATCGGAAGGCTCTTGGTTCCATAAGGTTGAGCCTTGCATCATCTGTGATTTCCAGCTTATCACAGTGCAAGACAATGAAAGAGTTGATAAAGTCCTTGGCAAATTTATATGAAAAGCCCTCGGCTTCTAATAAGGTATATCTTATGAAGCAGCTATTTACTTTGCAAATGCAGGAAGGTGGATCAGTACATACTCATCTCAGTGATTTCTATGGTTTGGTAAACCAACTAGCTTCAGTCAATATTGTTTTTGATGATGAGGTAAAGGCTCTCTTGATTTTATGTTCTTTGCCTGAAAGTTGGGATGGTTTGGTTATGGTAGTAAGTAATTCTGCATCTGCTTCTAAAATCTTAAAAGTTGATGATGTTGTGAGTGTGATCTTGAATGAAGAAATACGCAGGAGAAGCACAGGTGAATCATCAGGGAATGCTCTAAGTGCAGAAAGCAAGGGAAGGCAAAGGGAGAAGGTTGAGCAAGGGAAATCAAGGTCGGGAAGGAGATTCGAGTCCAAAGGTATTACCTGTTGGTTTTGTGGAAAGAAAGGACATACAAAGGAGTGTTGGTTGAGAGATAAAGACAATCAACATGCAGGTATTGAAGAAGCAAAGGATGCAAATATTGTGATGCAGGATGCTCTCATACTTTCTTCCGATAGTCAGGTAGGATCATGGATTTTAGATTCTAGTTCATCTTTCCATGCATCCCCAAACAGAGATTTGTTCTACGAGTATGAACAGGGAGACTTTGGAGTTCTTTATTTAGGAGATGGTACGCCTTGTCAGATAGTTGGCAAAGGGAAAGTGCAGCTGAGATTACAAATTGACAACACATGGGTGTTGAAAGAGGTCATGCATGTTCCAATTTTGAAGCAGAGTCTGATTTCTATAGGAAGGTTGGGAGATGAGGGATGCACAATAACCCTCACAGCAGATTCTTGGAAGGTTACCAAGGGAGCACTTGTTCTAGCAAGAGGTAAAAAAGTAGATACTCTTTATCTGTCTACTTGTATTACTGATTCTACTTCTGGTATAGATTTGAAGATGTGGCCTAATAGGCTTGGTCACAAGAATAGGAAGGGAATGGAAGTTCTTGATTCAAAAGGTATGTGTTCAAATTTGGAAAGCATAGATATAGTTCATTGCAGAAAGAGGAAATTTGATGCTTTTGACAGGAACAAAGAAGCCTTGGTGTTTATGGAGGAGATGAAGGATAGAGATCAGTCACAGGGGCTAAATAAATCTGAGCAAGGCAGCATGGACAGAGGTATGATCCAAGAAGAGCTCGCGGATGTAAATTTCATCACTTACAGGAACACACAGACACTGATGTTGGTAGCTTGGCACCAACGTCAATCATCCAGGTACTGACATTGGTCATGTGCAGACCAACAAGATCGGTAGGTCAGACAGGAGAAGTCCGATGTTGGTCATAAGGATCGACGTCGATAGGAGGGACACTGGCGTCGGCCAGGGAAACGATGTCGACAGTCAAGGTCAGTGCAGGGAACCAACATCGGTCAGGAGTAGACTAGGAGATGGCCTAGATCGGTCACTGGAATGGATGTTGGGTGAATTAATAGGTCTCAAACACCCATGTGGAGGTCAAGAAAGGTATGTGAACCTCATATTCGTTGTTCACCTTCTTTATATTGCTTACTGATAGTCATGAACTAGGAAGATGGAAGAAGCAATGCAGGTAAAATCCAGAAACAGTGGGAGCTTGGCATGGATGAGGAGTGTGAGTCCTTGGAGAACCAAACAGGTATTTGTTGGTAGTGTTGTCAGCTGGAAGGAAGCACTGGATAGAGGGATGGATTCCCGTTTTAGAGAAGAGAGTGGATGGACACATGAGATAGAAGGCTATGGTATATGGTCTTGATTATGCTGTAGAACAATGGAGGTTTGACCATTGTATTTTATCTTTACCAGGTTGGATAATATTAGCTACATTATCCTGTTACTGTATTATGTTACTTGTTGCAGGGTTTCATATACAGGGAGTTTTCTGAGCTAAGGGTAGAGTTGGTTCAGAAGTATGTCATGGAGAATTTGGGAGCAGCAAAATTCTTATGGCATAAGATACAGGTATTGCATCACAGGTTTACGTGGTGGTTGGTCTTCAAGAGTTGCATTGAAGAGGGATACAGAGCCTAAGGAACAAAATAGATGGTGTACAGGTATAGGTACAAGTTGTAGCTATTTATCTCCAAGTGGGAGATTATTAAGGTGTGGAGCTAAAAGCTTCAACTATTTACAGACACAAGGAAGGATGCTGAAGAACCAGAGCCACCGGCGTCGGCAGTATGACCGATGTCGGTCAGATGCAGTGGAGAAGGAAACCAGTGACAGCAGGGAGTCGGCTGACGTCGGTAGCACCAGATAAGCAGGGACCGGCATCGGTCACCTGTGCGGTCCAGAACTGTTCATTGCACGAACAGTTAGTTGAATCGAGTGTTTGCATGCTAAGGGGCTAATTTAAGTCGCGGGCTATGTGTCTAATTTTAGTAGTTAGAGTTCTATTTTTTGTAAGCATGGGATCCTATTTAAAGACCCATAAGGCATGTATTGTAATTATTCTAAGGCAAGTAAAAGCATTGAAGCAAGCAAGGTCAAGGAGATCTACAGGTGTAAGGTCAAGGAGATCAGCTAAAGCATTCAAGGAGGGATAGCAACTCAGGCTTTAGAGTTGTTGTGTTGAGCAAGAGAGAGAGGGAAGAAGGTCTTGAGGTGTGGCAAGCCTTTGAGGTGGAGGAAGAAGTGGCATCTTCCTTATTGTATTTTTATTCTAGTAGTATTTAATACAAGAGTGTGTATTGTCTCTCAAATTCTTTGCTGTCTCAAGTTTCTAGCTACTTTATCATTCTGGTATAATTCCGTGTTTAATTGCTAATACGAGAAGTAATCAATTGTGCTCTAATTGGTAGAGCTAGAGATCCCCTAACAAATTCTATTCTGGCTAGTTCTTGAAGATGTATATTCTCCCCATGCTCACATTAAAGGGGTGTAGATATGATTAATAATGTTCATAAGGTGGTGAATGTTAAGGCATAGTGTGTTCACATTATTAATATAATGTAATTATCATTTGGTAAACAAAAATACATCAATAGTTTATAGGTTAGCTTTATTAGTTAGTTGAATATATTGTTAATAACAATATATTTGTATTATAGTGTGTTATTATTTAGTTTGTTTGAGAGAGATTTTGGTGGAAATTTGATCTCCCCAAATATAAGAATAGATTTCTTATATAATATTCCCATATGGTTTGTAATGAAATATCAAAAATAATATAGTGCAAAATATATTATTGTGTTTTAAATATTCTATATGTTTGACACCTTTTTCAATGTTTATCTTCTATAGAACTAAACTAGATCTATTAGAGTTCTTATTGAACAAGGACATAAGTGAGAAGAGGGACTGCTAGATAACAAGATTGATAGAGTATGATGTTGATATAAATGTGAATAAACTGATTAGAGGCAAATTATTGTGTGAACACTTGGCCCAAGACTTCTAAGAGAATAAGGAGATAGTTCTAGTTCTCAATGATGAGGAAATTGTACTTGCTCATACATCATCATCAAGATAGTTTCAAGACATGGTAAGGTACCTCTAGGATGGTTTTTATCCTCCAAACTTAATTTAATCAAAGATAATGTATTTTAGATTGTAGTTCATTTGTTTTCTCCTTGTTGATGGAGTAATTTTCAAGAAGGACATCAATGGCATGTTGTTAAGGTGCATAGAGCCAACCCAAGTAGAAATATTTCTTGAGGAAATCCATGATGGAAAAGGTTGAGGAAAATTATTAACAAGGACAATAAACCTTAATATTATGAGAGGTGGGTATTATTGGACAAGCATTTTCAAATATTTCCATGTTTGGGTGAGGAAATGCAAGAAATGTGCCATGTTTACATGAAAAGAAAGACTTGTTGCCTTACTTATTCAACCTATTTTAGTGTATCAACACTTTGTCCAATGGGGTTTGGAATTAATTGGCCTTATTAATCCACTTTCAAGATTTGGTCATAAGTGGATCCTTAATATCAAGAATTACTTCACCAGATGGATGGAGGCAATGGCTTTGAAGGAAGCAAATGAATCTAGTGTGTTAGATTTCTATGAAGGTTTACTTATAATATTTTTAATTCCTTCCATCATCATTTTAGATAATGTCATGACATTTTTGGGAGCTATAATTATTCAATGGGATGTTTATCATGGTGTATACCTCAGCACTTTATCAAATTATTACTCACAAGGCAATAGCCTTTCTAAATCCACAAATATAAACCTGTTGAAGATCATATGAAGAACCACTGAATATAATCAAAGGACATGGAATTTTAAGCTTAATTTATATATATGGGCTAGTAAAATCACCTACAAAAGGTCTATATCCAATTCACCATACAATCTAGTCTATGGAAAAGAGGGAAGGTTTCTAGTTTCACTTGAGCTTACTGCTTTAGAACTAATGCATAAACTAGAGTTTTTGGAGAATGAACCTATGGAGGTGAGGTATGTTGAGCTTATGGAGCTGGAATAAATCAAAAATTAGTCCATGTCAACCATGTAAATATATCAAACATAATTTAAGACAACCTTTGATAGAGGAGCATTTTCAAGGAGTTTCAAAAAAGGAGACTTGATTCTCAAGTGCAATGAGAATAGAACTAAACCAATAAGGCACACCAAGTTTGACTCCCTTTGGAGTGTCCTTGACACTATTTCCATTTGCAAATCCCACAATGCTTTCCAACTTGCCAAGATGGATGTTGAATAACTCCCAATCTCAGTTAATGGGATACATTTGAAATACAGATGCTAAGAGATAAGTTCTTTGTACATAGAGTTTATTTTGTTTTCCTCCAAGTGATATATTAACACATTAGTTTTCTTATTTTTTGTTTTAAATAAGTGCTTAGCTAGTACATGTCTCTTGTCAGTTAGTTTTCCTTATTTTTGTGTCTTCCTTTCCTTGATTTGGGAGGTAAAATATTTATTTTGTCTTGAATCAAGAGTTATATCCATTGGTAAAAAAAATTTCATGTTCATTTCAGAATTTAAGAGAGATTTCATGATTCTAAAAGAGATTTCAATTTACTGGTTCATAATCATAACAGGCTTGCTTCCTAGCTGAGTCACCAAATGTTTATAAATTTGACCTCATAGGTCAAACTATCACCCCTACAATTTAAAATTTTGATTATAATTTTTGTTTACCCTATTGATCATTGTGTTAGTATTGTTATGTCCTAGATGTGGTCACTTGAATCCTTGGTTAGTAGACTTTAAGGTAAATTTGATGAGTTTAAGGTTTTGTTCCTCATAGCTATGTGCTTGTCTAGCCACTTCTTGACCTATTTCAGTGAGTTTTAAGTGTTGAAATGAGTCTAGGATGTGTTGATAGGTCTCATAATAAGTGTCAAGGTCATTTCATGCTTTACAAAACATGAAATAGATTGGTGATATTATTAGCTATTATCATAACCCAATTGGTTGCTATGTCTTCAAGAGCAGGTTTTGAAAGGTAATGGTAGTATAGTACTAGAATAAGGTCATGATGTACCTATTCAAACATGAAAAGGCTTAATGGAATAAATTAAGCCTTATTCTAGTACTATACTACCTTAAGGAATAAATTAAGGCTTAATTAGATACCTTAAGGAATAAATGTACCTATTCAAACATGAAAAGGTTGTCTATATATTTTTCAAGGTGGAATTGAATTTTAGGTATCTTTAGGACTTAATTTATTCCTTTAAAAGTCTAATCTATGGTTTTGAAGATATTTTAGGTGCTAAAATATAGAAAACCCATTCATATCTCATATCAGCTTTTTTGACAGCTCAAGAAAGGTCTTAGGTTTTTGTTTAGTATAGCCAGGAGGGAGAAATTTAGGACTGAATATACTGGGAAATGATCAAGACCCTAATGACCTTCAATTTTTAGGTATTTTTTGTCATATTAATTAACCATTATTTATGAAAAATTGCTAAGAGTATAAGAAGGTCATTATGGCTTATTCATCTAAATAGGGTCCAGGTTTTCTTATGGTTATTCACTTCAAAAACCAATGGAGAAAAATAGTTATGGTGAGGTGGTTTTAGGATTAAATTGGGCCTCTTCCATGTTGGAATCATCAAGTAATTTTTTGTGATAATGGTCTTTTGGTAGGAAATTGGTTACCTATGTTGATTATCAAAGTCAGCAACTCGAAATCATGGTTTATATAATAATTGAGTGTTTTTCATATTTAAAGGTTTTTATAGAATATGTTTTAGTAATATCACACGTATTAACTTCAAAGAATTCATGTATGATTTCCTTAAGGAATGGCTTCCATGAGAACTGGTAGTGAGATGATCTTTTAGTAAGGTGTAGTCATAAAATCATGAGTTCCTATTGTAACAAGATCATAGAGAGGAGTCATGAAGGTAAAGAGTTTGATTACGAGCATGAGGTAGTTTTAGATCACTCTATAAAGTTATTCAATGTCACTAATGTCACCTATGAGAGAAAAATATCCTAGTATGCCTTATATGCCTACATGACACAGTCAAGTCTATATATTATAAACTGAAAGAGACTTCAAATGGATTGTATGCAATTAAGATGAACCATATAGATGTCAAATGGATGTTAAAGTTGATCTAAGCCTTAGAGAGATGAGAATATGAGAATTTTTAAACACACTTGAACTCATAGATAAAGATACCATCAATGAACAAATTAGGATCATAAAAGAGGACTCTATATCATACTTTAGTAGGGATTAAGGTTTTTTAGTAGTGTTTAAGGTAAAAGGGCATTTTTGGTTTCATGTTAATCAAGTTTTTTTGTATCAAGTTGGTACTTATATGAGAAATGTGAGGTGAAATATATTTAATGGATTATTTGATACATATTTTCCATTTTAATTAACCTTATCATGCATTCTTATGTTTGTACATAGGCTAAATTGTGGACCAAATTATTATCTACATGTTTATTGTCTTGTTTCAGGCCCACTCTTGAAGTTTAAAAGCTTACTTAAGAGTTGAATTGAGTTGAATATTATTTCAAAGGTTATAGTGACCATACTAAAAGATTCCCATCCTAATTGAGTAGTCAAGGTACCAAATAAGAACCTATAGGCTTGTTTGGATAATGCAAATTACCCTTAAGCATGGAGAAGGATGATGTAATCTTTTATATGGAATCCTTGGGTCTATGTGTGTGATAAAACAATAAAGATTATTTATGGAAGATAATTTAGAATAACTTAGAACCAATTAATTCACTTAAGATCATAAGAAGGAATCCTTCTTTAACTCTTGCTCAAAACGTAGTCCATTGTCACCTACAAGTAGAATGGCCAAGTCCAATCAAGTTGAGGACTATCTATTTTTTAATAAGATAGGTGACCACATGATTAAAAATTGAAAGGGTTTTATAATGGATAAATCACATGAATATAAATTTAAATAGTTTTTAAGAATCTCCAAATTGTCAAAGTTCATGAAGAGAAGGTAAATCTCAAATGCACCAAAACGCCAAATACATATCTATAGGTTGGTCTTGAAAGGCATATCAAGTGGTTTTCAAACTTGTGAAAGGACATAGTGCTTGATTTGATGTTGAAGTGAGGTAGATAATCTAGGTACATTAAATTTATAAATCAAACTTGACCTATCTAGCTAGATCCAAACTCACAAAATTATATCATTAGATGATCTGACACATAGGAGTGAAGAGCCCATCAGACCTACAAGCTAAGAAAATAAGTCATAATGAATGGATAAATAGAATAAGTGATAATTAACATATATTTAATTAGGTTAAATATGAAAAATATTTCAAGGAAGTTTAATCACTATTAGGGAGCTAATGGTCTAGTTCAAATGAGCGGGTTTTAAAGTTTGATAATCAAAAGGGCCTAATCATCACCTATAGCCATACTTTGAAAGATATAACATACATGTGGGTTATCTCATAAAGATTTAAATTATTTAATTTTATAGAGGATTTAGATAAGATTAATTAGGATATTGATATAGTATAAATTTCATTGAATTTCTCCTTGGCTTGCATAGTTTATAGATTCCATATGTAGTTAACCCAAATGACCACCTATAGTTTTGCTTAGATAACTCAAGTTATTTTTAAGATTTTCAAGAAAGATTAAGTTTGTATAATTTAAATATTTGATTTTTAGGATATTTGAGATCTGTGAGAGATGTATGTAGATAATCTAGAAGTATGTACAAGTTTTGGAGGGCTAATAGGTCCTTGGGTATCCTTTATAGGCTTTAACAACTAATGAGACCAAGTTGCCACCTATAGGCCTAATTTATATTATTATTGTTGGATAGAAATTAAATGAGTTATATAAGGTAATCATAAAATTATCAATGTGTCCACCCCATTGGAACCATATAAATAATAGAATAGTTTGAGAGAAAGCTTATCCTAATGAGCCTAATGGTCTAGAGGCCTAAATATTGTCAAAACATGCCTAAATATGAATAGATGAGAAATATTAAAAAATTTAAAGTTTTTGATGGATTAACACATACAAATTGTGAAGGAGTCTATTTTAAATATATTATATAGGTTTTATACATATTTTATTGGGAGGAAGTGAATCAAACATGGCCTTTAGGGTCAATTTAGCTAATTTGTTCTTAAACCCTCACATCATCTAATCAAGTTACAAAGATTTAAGGTAAGGTTATTTACAATTTAGATAAGTTGTGAGACATGATATGGGTTGTCTCAAAACTACTAGAGACCTTAATAGTCATCAAAAATAAAATTTGAGGTCTTTAAGAGTAAAAAGGCATTTATCAGCCTTCTCACACAATCCATCCTACCTGAGAAGCTAATTTACAGAGTTCAAAACTTCTTGGATAATTTTTGTGGTGTTATATGGAAATTTGAGGTTTTATATAGGTCCCTTAGCTTCTATTTAATAGAATTGGTTCTTGTAATGTGCCCCTATCCTTTATGAATAATTGTTAAGACCTCATATCACTTTAAACCCTCCTAAACACCTCATAGTAACCCGATGGAGAATTTTAGTCCTAAAATGTATTATAATGAACATTATTGGCCTTTAAATGGTTTTGGTTATCTCTAAATAAGTTATAAAATAGCTTCCAAACCATGGTAAGTGGTAAATAAATATTATTGAACCTTAAAATTACATCTTAAATTCTCATATAGATATTATAATATCTCTAAAAGTTGGACACTTAGTCAAAAGTGAAGAAAACCCAATTTTACAAGCTAAGAAGCCTGGATGCAGGCCTATAAGTGCAAATAAGATAACTCACTCTTAAGGTATGAAGTTTTATAATGATGTTAAAAGTCTAAAAAATTCATTTACAAGCCTAAGAACTTAAAATTTTCATTAAAAACACTCAAACTTCCTCTCAAGCATACATAAGAACCTAGGCTTACCAATAGCCATTTCTTGGTTTGCCCACCTATATAAGGCCTCAAAACTTAAAAATTGACATGGAACATGGTATTAGTTTAGGTAAAGTGAATCAAATAATTTTTGGAGGTATCACAAGTTTGAGATGCCTCTAAAGTAATATCTCTATCTTCTAGACCTAGGGGGCCTAATTAGGCTTAATTAGAGAGAGAAAATGAGCTAAAAAAGACACTTCTACTCAATGTTAGGTCATGAAACTTGAGATGGAGTTATATGGTGATATTAAGTCATAAAATATGTGATTATTTTTCCAATAATTATATGGGGATAATAAGTCATAAAATATGTGCTTATTTTCCCGAGATCCTCCATAATTTATTCTACACAAGGAGTTTTACTTATTTTGAGGGCTACAAGGAATAGGGAGAAAAGAAAGTTAATGGAGAGAAATGAAGAGTGTTGTTTAAATCCTCATTTAATCAATATTAAATTGATGTCTTATCAACTAGGGCTGGTGTCCAAAGTTGTCTACAATAAGGTATGGGATGGTAGATCTAGAAAGCTATTTGTGGGGGTGTTTGATTGTCCTATTCTAACTTTGAACAAAGAAAGAAATGTGTCCTAAACTATGTGATTCACTCTTTTGATAAAAAGCAAGAAATCAAATAAATCCACTCTTTTTCTGAAATTAAAAATCACACCCTATTTACACTTGCATGGAAAGTAAAATCACACTCTTCACTGATAAAAAGAAATTTGTTTCACATGTTTGCTATAAAAGAAGACACACATTGCTTAGAAAGAAAATGACTTTGGAATAAGAAAATGCTTTTTTAACTGTGAAATTATTTTGATGTTTTTATGAATAAATTTAAGTATTAACAAGATTCTAATTAATTATAATAGAAAATTATTAAAACATAACATAAATATCATACACATTTCTTGGTTCCAAGGAGAGTGGGCCCTTGTTCCTCTCAGACTCAGGAACAAAGATTAGTCAATGCTAGAAAATGAAGTATTGATTCATAGAACTGAAATGATTACAATCTATCTGAAACCCATAATATGCTTGTACAAATCTTTTCCTCTATTATCTTCTCTCTATCATCTGATATCTATTATCTATAATATATGAAAATCTTACATTTTATACTAATATAATCAACTAAAAATAGGATACAAAGGAATAAGATTCCTTGGTTGATCCATTCATCCAAAGATAGGAGATTGGATTTTTAAGAGATCCAATTATTTTGATAAAATAGATATCCCATCCTATAATAATCTTAAGATCCAAATATATATACAACTTTATCAAAATAAAATCTTACACAATAGTAGGTAGTTAATTTAGTTATTTGATTCTAGCTAGAATGATTCTCTCTTATCCTATCTAGTTGCCAGCTTCCCCATTTGAAACTTCATCCTTATAGAATTATTAGAGTTGGCCTTGTAGAGTCAGGAGGAATAAACCTATAGAGTCCATATAAATAATCCTATGGAGTCCATAGAAATGAGCCTATGGAGTCGATAGAAACAAGCCTATAGAGTCCATAGAAACAAGCCTATAGAGTCTGTAGAAACAATCCTGCGGAGTCTATAGAAATGAGCCTGTGGAGTCTATAATTTTGTTGGATGAAGATCAAAATTGCACATTCACTATACATCTCCTATGTATTTTTCTTGATCATTATTCACAACAAAAATCACTAAAACATATTATGTATTAGACATTAATGACAAAGTAAAGGTTTAGTCTTTGGTTCAATATAAACAAGACAAATATCTATTTTCCATGTAATATCTATCTAACAATCTAAGATTTAAATAAGATAATATCCTTAAAGAGATGAATTGAGGGAGATAACATGTCAATAATGATCCATATTCTAAGCTCATCATCTCCCCCAAGCTTTACCTTTTGCAAGTCCCATTGCAAATATTTATTGGCATTGATAGCTCCGGCTTTTGCTTTCCATGCTCTGACTCAAATCATATTCATCAAATTAATGTATTATATGATTTTCTAAATTATTTTAAATCCTTGATGTGCTTGAATTATTAGTTTACATATATTGAATTGCTCCTCTGATTGTGGATCCCAACTCTGCCATCATAGAATAGGTATGATCAATAAAGGGGGTCTATATCTTTTACCAATTCATTTTTTCTCTCCTCCATAGTTTATTACCTCTATTAAGATTTATAAAATTGGGGATGATCTCCTCATAATCCATCTTAAGTTATTTTGGTACATGACCTCTCATCTTTTAAGAGGCACTGAAAGTTGATCCCATCTATTTACACTTGCAACCACCACTGAATAAAAATTCTATCTTAAAAACAAATCAAAAGAAATAGAAAAATCATATAAATCCTATAAATAATATATTTTTACCTCATTGTCTAAAAAATCATAGTTAAAAATCTATTTGATCAATCTAGGAATAGGAAAGGCTGGTCTGACACACAATCCTGTAGTCTTAGCATGATTTGTATAGTACTCAAATCTGATTTTCCATGCTATTTGATTTTTGAATGTAGAATGTAATTCCCTTAGTTGAAATTATCCTAAATGAAGGTTTATCAAAACATTATTGTGCTCATGGTCTCCTAGAATCAAATCATGGAAATAAAATTCACAAATCAAATCCTACTGATCAGGTTCAGCACTACAGAAAAATTTCAAAAATGTTGTTGGCTGTAAATTTTTTTAAGAAAGATGACAAGAGATCCATAGAATCTACCATATATAAAATTGTTCAAATAAAGATAAATTTTATGTAGGAGAAGGATTCCTACATGACAAAAGAGATTCCCCTAATTTGCTTGCATCGTACAAATTTTCTTCTAAATCTTGGACTTTAGCTTCTAATTCTTTATTTTCATTTTCCAAGAGTTTGTTTGAAGAAGTTGCATCTTTGTTTTTCTATTTAAGTAAAAAATATTCTTCTTCAATTTGATGTATTATTTGCAAGGGAGGAATACCTGGATCACTTGTTTGACAATTGTGGTCAACAAATACCTTAGGAGGAGAAGGTGCAACATCAAGTGCTTTGGAATAGTTTACCAAACTCTACAATCTCCTATTTTCCTTCTTTATATTTTTTACATATATCCAAAGATCTATTTTTTCAATTTCATGTTCCTTTTATTGTTTCCTCTAATCTATAAAATTCTATTGCATGATCAACAGATGTTGTATCTAATTTTTGCACCAATAATGAGTTGAGATGATCCTTGTTCTGCAATTGACTAATCAAGTTAATAATGTTAGCTATTTGTTGTTGTTCAAGAGCTTGAGCTTGAGAAAACTAAAAATTTAACTAAATAATAAGATCATTTAGATTATATTATTTGCCTTTCTCATTGGTACATATAGTTTTTCTTTTATCCATTATAGCTTCAGCTAGAACAGGTGGTTGTTCCACCATACTTGATTCCTCTACTATGTGTAGCTCTTCCTCTAGATTTGGATCTTCCATTATGATTGGAGAGTTACTTTCAAAATTAATTTCTTCAATATCTATAGGTACAGGGATATGTTGATGTATGGGGGAATGAGATACCATTTTAAGACTTTCCAGAATGTCTACAACTTCTTATTCATCTTCATTTGTCAGAATGAGCCTTCTCCTTCTTTTGGTCACTTATTGAGCTACACTTGGCTGGATTTCCTTCTCAACCATTAATCCCTCAGTCTTCTCAGGTTTTGTAGTAACCTTTCATCTCAATTTTCTTCTTCCTAACAAGAGAAATCATTGTACTATAGATTCATGATGTTCTTGTGGAGACCTTGAAACTTCAAGGTTTTGAGATCTTATGATTATTCTTGAAGAAGAAGAAAGAATTTATATTGAGACTATAGTCTATGATTTCTTCCTTAGTGTTGTTTTCTCAGTTGATGTATCAGGTGGGGATGAGTGTTCCTATGGTATATTTGGGGTTTCTTGTGTTGGTAAATTTGGAATTTATTGTGTTATACTATTCTAAAATTCCTCCCAGACTTCTTGTCCTTGCTGAAGGAAGTGATGTTGGATAATGAGATGAATAAGGCCATGATGCGTAAGAGAAGAATTAGGGGTTATAGACATAAGTTGTAGAGCACCATATAAGAAGGATGGGAGGTTAATTTTGTACTAAGGGTTTTGTCTCTCATGCTTAAGGTGTATTAACATTTTCATGGCATCTCCCCCTAAAATATTGTGTTGCCCCTCATAAATGATATACTTGAGTACCCATTTGGCTATAGATTTCTAGGGTTTAGGAATTGAATTTATTCTAATCCCTTTTGATTTTCCATTGGAATCTACTAGACATGAAGTCCCAGTCTACCCATTACTATTAAACTGACTAATTAAATCACTAAATGAAATTATTCCTATATCTCTCATTCCCTCTTCTGTAACTTATATAACTTGGCTTATAACTTGAGTTATAATAGGAATAACAATGCCTTTCACAATTTAAAATTTAGGGGTGAGATTAGTGATTAATTCACTTACCATTATTTCATCAAAACTCTGGAACTTTTCAATGAAAGGTAGCTAGCCATTGGCTCTAAACACTACCACAGAAGCTTTGTCTTTATGAAACTTTGCTACATTATTCTACTCTGATCTCATCTTTTATCCCATTTCTTTGTAGATTTATAGTCAAATTTATTCCTTTAACTCTGATTGAGGTGTAGACTAGTATTTTGTTGAAATCAGTAGGCAACAGTCACTGAAGATTGGTAGGCAACAATCATGGAGGATCTATAGACCAGCTTCTATTGAAGTCTATAAAAATGAAATGGTTCTTATGAAATGTTATAGCTACATGAGTTTTTAGTTTGATATGATGACTTAATATAGTTAGGCGTCACACGTTTTTACGAAGTGTGCCAGCCATTTTGTCTCATTAATACAAATTGAGTGAAATGATGATGTGTCACTTTGATAGTGATAATGATTTATTACTTCATTTAAAACCCCTTTTTATGACATCCTGTCATTATCATAATTGGTGACTCAATTGATTATATCAAAGCTACACACCTATCCATACACCTTTAGTGGCTCAGTTTCATGCTTTTTCATTATGGCATGTGTCATGTCATTCCATTTTGAAATATTCAAATTTGGGTCATCTCTGTAGAATAAGTCTTCATTAAATCAAATATAATTAGTTAACTAATCATAGATAGATAAAATATATGTCTTACTTACTTTGACCTTAAATATATCCTTTTCTCTCCATGTGTCTTGCACAAATAAGCTTGCATGGATTAGTTTATTGCATGGAGATGACCAATCATGGTGACATGACGAGATTCTCTTTATTATTATTATTATTATTATTATTATTATTATTATTATTATTATTATAAATTTTGTTTTCATCCTTTGGCCAGCCATTACTAGTTTTCTATCCAAAGCCCTTTTTGCAATGCATAGCTAGCCAACAAGCTGGTTTTCTAGGCATGCATTGTCAATAGTGTCCCTCGAAGGATTTTGACCATTGATATTTTTTATTATTTTTTCAGTTTATTTTATTTTATTTATTTATTTTTGTTTTTTTTGGAACTGAAGGATTATCAAGGAGCATGTTCACTAGAAGAAGCAAATCTCTCCATAACAGCTACTTAATCCTATACCTTTTAAATAAATTATTCCTTATTGAGAGGTTTTTGATAGAGCTTCAATCTATGTCCATTGAATAACAAAGATCTTCTATTGTCATCAATAGGTATTAGCTTAACAGAACTATTTTCATAGACCACCTCAATCTAATAAGGTCTTAACCACCTTGTTTATAGTTTTCCTTTGAATTATTGAAATTTAGAATCAAACAATAGTGAATTATTGAAATTTAGAATCAAACAATAGTGCCCAATCTCATTTTTGAAACTTTCATTACTTGATTTGTAAATCATGCCAAACTTTTCTTTGATGTTGTACCAATTCAATTCTTTGTAGTGCTTCCATCTTCATCTCATCAAGTTGATTAATCTGTAAGAGTCTTTCTTTCTATATTTTTTCTAGTTTAATTCCTACTTCTATAACTATTTTCAAAGTTTTTAATTCAAATTACATATAGAATAAAGGCTTCTTACCATAAAATAATTCATAAAGTGAAAATCCAGTTGTTGTTTTCCAAGTAGTATTATAGGTCCAAATAGCTTCTGTTACCTTATCTACCCAATCCTTTCTACTAGAATTAACAACCTTGGTTAAAATGGTTTCTAATTCTTTGTTGGTGACTTCAACTTGCTCACTAGCCTATGGATGGTATGGAGATGTTTTTTTGTGTTGAGTTTGATATACTTGCATGAAGTGCTTTATAATGTTTGACATGAACTATGGTCCTTGATTTGAGACTATCTCCCTTAGAGCACCAAATCTTTGCATAATTTTAAAATATAATAAATCAGCTACCATCTCTTCTCTAGCATGAGTTAATGCTTCCACTTCTGCCCACTTGGTCACATAGTCTATACATACTAGGATATATTCTTTTCCTCTGAAAGGAGGATCTACAAGATCTATAAAATCAATTCCCCATTTCTCAAATGGTTCTAAAACTAATTGAGGATGAGGGTGCAGAGGTATCTTTGTTGAAAGAGTAGGCTATCCAATTTTCCAACAAGCATCACATTGTCTAACATATCTTTTTACTTGATGATAAAGATGAGGCCAATAGTGTCCTACTGCTAAGATTTTGTGTATGGTTCTTTAAGATGAGTAATGAACTCCTCTTGGTTCATCATGACAAGCTCTAATGATATCATAAGCTTCATAATTTATCACACATCTACAAAACACATGGTCGGGTCTAAGTATAAATAACATTTCATTAATCCATTGAAAATAACTTTCTTTGATTAAATGTTTCTTTTCTTTTTGTGAAAATTGTAGAGGAAACTTCCTTATGGTGAGGTAATTACCTATATCAGCAAACCATGAAGATTTTGATGAAATAGAAAATAATTGTTCATCTACAAAGTCATCTTCCATTGGTTCTTCTTCACCTGTAGTGCTCATTCTTGACAAGAAATCGACCACCACATTAGACTTTCTTAGTTTATCTATAATAGTAACATCAAATTCTTGTAAGAGCAACAACCATCTAATGATCCTACCTCCCACAATTGATTTGTTGGTAAGATATCTAATAGGTGAATGGTATGTATTGACAAACACCTTGTATCCTATTATGTAGTGTTTGAAGTTGTTAATTGCATAGACTACATCTAGGAATTCCCTTTCAGTTGTGTTGTAATTTCTTTCAATAGATGTCATGTTTTGTTAATATAATATATAACATACATGTTACCCTCTTCAAACTTTTGTCCAAGGACTACTCCTAGTGTTGTATTGGAAACATCTATGTATATATGGAATGGATTAGTCCAATTTGGCTCTCTCAATACTAGAGAAGTAAGAAGTTTAGCTTTGATGGTCTCAAAGGCCTATTGGCAACTATCACTCCATTCAAATGTATTATCTTTTGTAAGCAAGGAAAACATAGGGGATACTATTTGGCTAAACTTATCTATGAATTATCTATAATAACCTTCATGTCCCAAAAAACTCTTAATTTCAGTTTGTGTTTATGGAATGGGTAAATTAGAGCTTATTTCAACTTTCTTTAGATCTACTTGAATGCCTTTTGAAGAAATATGGTGTCCTAGGACTATTCCTTCATCCATCATCAATAAAAATTTCTCATAGCTCAAAGATAATTGATGCTCCTCACATCTGATAAATACTTTTTCCAAGTTGGTAAGAGCCTCTTCATAAGTTTCACCATAAATGGTGAAATCATCCATATATACTTTAACACAATCATTTGTAAGGTTAGAGAATATTGCTAGAACTGCTCTTTGAAAGGTTACTGGAGCATTATAGAGTCCAAATGGAAGTACTCGATAAGAAAAATTTCCCTAAGGGCAGGTAAATATGGTTTTATCTTGATCTTCAACTACTATAGTTATCTGGTTATACCCACTAAACCCATCCAAGAAATAAAAATATCTTTTTCCTACCAAGTTGTTAAGAACTTAATCAATAAAAGGTAAAGGAAAGTAATCTCTTAGTGTTACTTTGTTTAGTTCTCTATAATATACACATACCCTTAACTTTCCATTTTTCTTGGGCACAATTACTAGAGGTGAAACCCACTGGCTATCTAAAATGGGGTAAATAAACCCAACTTCTAGCAACTTTTGGATTTTTTTGACTATTTCCTTTAATACTGGGTTTATTCTTCTTTGTGGTTATCTGATTAATTTGATAGATTTTATGTAAATGTGATAAGTGCATATGTTGGGGTGAATTCCTTTCATGTCGTTATAATCCCAAGAAAAAGCCTTGGTACGTCTTTCCAGTACTTCAAAGAGTTGATCTTCCTCTTCATTTGTTAACCAACTATTGATGTTCAAAATCTTTCCAAGTAATACCATGATTGGTTTTGTACCTAGGTAGTTGGATTCTATTCGCTTAAACTCACTAATAAATGAGTTCAAAGGACATGGATGAGGAAGTAGCTTATGAAACATGGTTACATTATCAACAAACTCTTTTCCAAGGGGAATCAGTCTTTCTAAAAAATAATGGAATGAATCTAATAAATGAGTTTGTTATTATTCTGCCAATTTCCACACTTTCCTGAATCACTTCATGATTATATGATGACTAAACAATAGAAGAAATAGAAGTGGAGGTTTTAGAATATCCTATCTGACCCAAGAATCCTAAACTAAGGCATTTCATAGTTTCTAGACTGGCTGAGTCTGTAGCTTTTAGACTGGCAGAGTGCATAGATTTTAGACTGGCAGAGTCTATAGATTTTGGGTATATGTCTCCATTCAATTATTCCAAGTGTTTTTTAACTATGATCATAGATAATGAGGAAATGGTGTTTAATGTGTTATCTAATTCATCCACCCAAAGTTCTTGTATGCAATTTTTGATGGTTTTGCAGGAGGATATAAAGAGATGCAATTGGACTTTATCCCAGTAGAAATGGTCATGTCTCCTAACCTGTAAGCAATCAATGCTGCTATAGTAGCCAACCATGGTCTACCTAGGATTATAGGATATCCTAGATTCTTTGTTTTGGGTTACAAAACCATGAAATCTACTAGATACTCCCAAGACTCTATTAGTACTTCAACATTTTCTATAGTCTCTTCTGGTTTCATTACAGACTGGTCCACCATTTGAAGAATGGTAGTTGTGGGTTGTATTCTCATAATAAATAATGCATGGAGAGTATCAATTGTCATAACATTAATTGTTGCTCCTAAATCTACCAAGACATTAGGAACTTTTTTACCTCTGATTATGACTATGATCACTGGGCTTCCTGAATTTGCATATTTTAGAACTAATAGTTTTCTTGCTAATAAATCAATAACTTTTCCATCAACATGAATGATTCTTAGATATTTTGCTTTCCTCCTAGATGTCTTGATACAAAGGTTTTTGATGATATTATTTAATTTAGGTATATCCCTAATATCTTGTAGAAGTGGTACCTCAATATTGATCTTTTACAACTCATGGACCAAGTTTGATTTTGTGTTTAATATCAATTTTTCTTAATCTTTTAGGAAAAAGGAACTACTGGGGTAGTATTTTTTTCTTTGTTTGCTTCAGGGCTCATTTTGATTTCAACCTCTCCATTATTTAATTGAGATGATTCTATATTTTTGTTTTCATTAAGTATCTCAAAAATGAGAATTAGAGGTTTTTGTATAGTTTTTCCTGATCTCAATTGTATGTCTAAACACTTAATAGCTCTAACATTGATTATTTCTTCCTATTCATTAACATAAATAGGTTCTAGTTGTTTATTTTTTAGATTTGATATTGGTTATGCAGGCATTGAGGGTTGATTGATTTGTCCTTGTTATTGAATAACTTGGGGTGGCATAATAGTTTGTTATTGAAGTGGTCTTCTTGGTTGAGTGAATTACGATTGTGGGTTCCATTGGTGATTCCATTGTTGATATAGTTGTGGCATCCATTGATGTTGTGGTATCCATTATTGTTGTGGCAGTGGCACCATCCATGGGGGTGTTGGCATCCAATCTTGTCATGCCCATGGATTTTGAATTAATGGAATTTGGGGTTGATTCCAAAATGGTGAAGGAACTAAAACATTTCATGGTGCCATCCATGGATTAACTAGATTTATTACATTAAACTATTATTGAGCCTAGTTTTATGGGGCGAAGTTTGGTCTCTAAATATAATTTACTTCTTTAGTGAACTGGACTTGTGTTTTCATTTGATTCTTTAAAATAGGCAAAAGGGTATAATTTTTGGTATCATGATCTGTTGCATCACAGATCCCACATGATGAAACATTGGTTCTATCTAAGGGCTAGTCTCTAAAGGCATGATTCTGTCTACACTTAGGATAGTAGATTGCTAAGGGTTCTGTTGCATTTGCCTTAGCTTGAAGGTCATCTAAAGTAATATTTAGTGTAACTAAGATATATGTCTTTAGATTATCAAATTCTTTCATTAACTTACCTACTTCATTAGATTTCCCAAATCTTTCTTTCCTAATTCAAGGTTTCATTCGATAGTAGTTGGTACAAATCTTAGAAATCTGATCAAAAGCCAACTTATTTATATCTCCACCTCCCATCGGATTTAAGGCATCTCTAGTGTCTTCATCCAACCCTTTCAAGAAAACCAATTTATGAATGTCTTCAGTGAGTGGATAATTTATTTTTTTATGAGTGAACATGAATCTATCAAAATAATCCTCTAAAGATTTATCTTCATTCTATTTGATTTTGAATAAATCCTCTTTTCTTTCTTACACTCGGTAGTAATCTTAGTATTTATTCAAAAATTATGTTTCTATGTTATCCCATGTTCTAATAGAATTGCCAGGTATACCCATGAACCATCTCATCGTTGTATCTTTAAATGTAGAGGGAAATAGTTTTAATTTTTGGACATCTATTTTGTAATAATAGGTTTGACATAACACCTTAACTCGAATAGGAATTGATCAGGATCTTATGTAGATCTTCCCCAAAAATTTGGTAGAGTAGTTGGTGAAATATTTTTCATGGGGGTTTGATCATTATGATCTGCAACAATAAGAAAGTAGAAAGTCCTTCCTAGTTGTACCAATTGTTGATTTTGTTGGAGAGCCATTTCTTCTTCTGATGATGTTTCAAAGTCAGGATGATCTTCCCACTCAACATTTGTGGTATTAATTATGGGTTGTTCAAAATTTTCTTCAGTTACAGATTTTTGAAATGCTTCTTCTAAATCCTTGGCAACTTATAAATAGTGTCTTCATGTAAGAGATTGATCTTGAGGAATTTGTCTTATGGGGCTTGCTTTTGGTGATGGCCTAGTTTCTATCCAAGTTTCAGAAGATTCTTGTAGATAGATTTCACTTGTAACTTCTGGTTCATTACTCAGAGATGTTGGAGTGTCAACTTGTGTTCTTGGTGGAAACTTTGAGAAGAATCATCCTTTAGAATCTCTAGGATGCTACATCAATTTATTGAATTTTTTAATGGGATTTTATGGTTTTTTTTGTATTTCACTCTAGACCAATAATTATTACCTTACTAACACCTTGTGGTCCTCGAAAATGGTGCCAAAAATGATGAGTGTCATTTAACTCCTCATTTAATCAATATTTAATTTATGTCTTATCAACCAGGGCTGGTGTCCAAAGCTATCTGTAGTAAGGTATGGGATGGTAGATCTAGAAAGCTATTTATGGGGGTGTTTGATTGTACTATTCTAACTTTTACTAAAGAAATAAATGTGTCCTAAACTACGTGATTCACTCTTTTTATAAAAAGGAAGAAATCAAATCAATCCACTCTTTTGCTGAAAGTAAAAATCACACCCTATATACGCTTGTATAGAAAGTAAAATCACACTCTTCACTGACAAAAGTAAATTTGTTTCACACGTTTACTGTAAAAGAAAACACACATTTCTTAGAAATGAAATGACTTTAGAGTAAGAAAATGCTTTTTTAACTATGAATTTATTTTGATGTTTTTATGAATAAATGTAAATATTAACAAGATTCTAATTAATTATAACAACGAATTAGTAAAACATAACATAAATACTGTACACAGTTCCTAGTTCCAAGAAGAGTGGGCCCTTGCTCCTCTTAGACTTAGGAACAAAGATTAATCAATGCTAGAAATTGAAGTATTAATTCATAAAACTAAAATGATTATAATCTATTTGAAACTTGTAATATGCTTATACAAATCTTTTCCTCTATTATCTACTCTTTATCATCTGATATCTATTATCTATAATATATGAAAATCTTACATTTTATACTAATATAATCAACTCAAAATAGGATGCAAAGGAATAGGATTCCTTGGTCGATCCATTCATCTAAAGATTGGATATTAGATTTTCAAGAGATCCAATTATTCTGAGAAAATAGATATCCTATCCTATAATAATCCTAAGATCCAAATATATATACAACTTTATCAAAATCAAATCCTAAAAAATAGTAGGTGGTTAATATCCTTATTTGATTCTAGTTGGAATGATTCTCTCATATCCTATCTGGCTACTAGCTTCCCCATTTGTAGCTTCATCCTTATAGAATTCTCATAATTGACCCTACAGAGTTGGAAGGAATAAACCTGTGGAGTCCATAGAAATGAGCTTGTAGAGTCTGTAGAAACTAGCCTACAAAGTCCATAGAAACAAGCCTGCAGAGTCCATAGAAACAAGCATGTGGAGTCTGTAAAAATGAGCCTGTGGAGTCTGTAGTTCCACTGGATGAAGATCAAAATTTCATGTTCACTATACATCACCTATGTCTTTTTCTTGAGCATTCTTCACAACAAAAATCACTAAATTATGCTATGTATTAGACATTAATGACAAAGTAAAGGTTTAGTCTTTAGTTCAATATAAAAAAGACAAATATCTATTTTCCATGTAATAACTATTTAACAATCTAAGATTTGCATAAGATAATATCTTTTGAGAGATGAATTGAGGGAAATAACTATCAATAATGAGCCATATTCTGAGTTCATCACAAAATCACGTATTTTGGAGTGTTTTATGGCTCTAAGTGTCTTATTGTAGGTTTGATATGAGGTTTAGAATCCATCCATGGAAGAAAATTTATTGATTAAAGGCAAACTCAAATTTTCACCTTCTACACCATATTGGAGAGGGAATATTTTAAGTGCTCAAATCATTAAAGCATTACATAAGGCTCTTAACAATATTTGTCAAAGCCACCACTTGTCTTATACACCACATAGGGAGAAGGAACAAGTCAGAGGTCATTTGGAAGGAGGTCTCAAAGGTTGAAAAGGTATCTAATATTCCTAGCAAGACCTTCTTTCCTTCTTATGTTGAGCAAGTTGAAAATTTCAAATAAGGTGGATAAACCTCATAAATGAGTGATTAGAAGTATTCAATGGAGGAATTCATGAGGACTTGAAGACCTATTTTTAAATATGTGACTTATTTATCAAAGAGGACATAAAAGCAAGGATATAGGGAATTTGAGTAAATATTTAGGAATTTTAAAGGGTCAAACTTGATCAATCAATTCTCAATACTTCTTAAGTTTCCAAATCAAGTTAAACTTTACCTTCTATGCCAATCTTGTAAGGAGAGAGGAGAGATAATCTAAGAAACACTACATAGGGTTTGAAGGGTGTGAGGAAATAGTGAGTCATCCCTATTTTGGGGCTGCTTTCTCTCCCCTCCCCTACTATTTATTATTTGTACTTTATTTTCTAGCATTATCATATCACTTTTTTGCTTTGGCTATGTTGAAAGGCTATCAAAATTTTGTACTACACCTTTTGAATAAATAAGAAGCTAGTTTTCTCCATTTTTAGGTTGTTGAGTTAAGTGTATCTATGATTTCCATTGATATAACTATTGTCATTTGGATTCACCCTATGAGAAGAGGTTTTACATGCCTCTAATCTAAGTGTAAAAATGGGGACATCTCACTTGTTCTGGGTGATCCCCTTAATGCATCATTTAAGCTCATGTTCCTACTACTAATAACTTGGGGGGGATGAAAAGGGTTAGAAAAAATGAAAATAAACCTATTATACTAGAGATTATGCACCAAAATATTGTTCTCTACTCTTACCTTTGACATACACTAGAAACTAATGACAAATACCACATACACTTCATTCAACATCAATCTCCCTTCTCACATTAGTGTTTCAACATGGGGTATTGTATATGGCATACGGTAGGAGGAAATAAACAATAGGAATTATAATACACTCTATTGAGAATCCTAGTTACTTACACCTACATTCTCTTCAGACACTTCTTGTTGACTTGCAAGAAGGATAACACAATACACTAGGTACCAATGGAATTAACATGTGAAGGTAAAGAAAATTACACTTGCACAAGACTAAAACCAAGTATATACACTTAGATAAATGTTTTAATGAGGTAAAAAACTTGTATTTATTACTTCAAGGTAAAATTTTGGCAAGGATTCATTATACCCAAGTAGATAGATCCCATACAATGCCAAAATGGCCAACATTTATAAAAGAATTGGGAATGTAGAGAGAAGGGAAGTCCAAGAGCCACTTGGACATGTGTTCATCTGATAGAATAAATTGAAATTGTATGTATAGAATATTTGGTTTGAGATATGAAAATTCATAGTGTATATTTGTCCAAAACAAGTCATAAAGATAGTGAAAAGTGACACAAAATTGCCAATTTGACATAAGAAACTGCCCACTTGAGTTGCCTTCTAAAACTACCACTATCACTAAAAGTGGTTAGGTTTAATGGTTGGAATGATCAAAGTTGGTTACAAACAAGTCCCCACATGCATTGGATTTATCCTTGATAATTACTATTCTTGTGGACATGTAAAAACATCACTGACAGTTTCCAAAAGGCTCCTTTCCATGCTCCTTGTCCATTTAGCATCCAAAACTCCTCAATTTTCATAACTGATCCATGAAAAAGAGGTAATTATACTTTTCAAAGTCTCCCATACCATTATTTTCAATAAAAATTCTTTAAAATTTCCCCCTAATTAATTTTCACCACTTTCCGAAGTGTTCAGTATTTTGGCTTACTCGATTGGTTGAAAGTGTGAGTCTAGTTAGGACACTTAGAGTCTAACTCAGAAGATGAGATGAATTTTAGGATTTATCTTAAGTGTAGATATTCCTTCCAAAAAAAATTTCATCTTCTAACTCCTGATGTATCTTGCACACCACTCAAAATGGCTAAAATAACCCTGGGTTTCCACTATTTCATAAAATTACATACAAAAAAATCACATGTGTGATATCCTATGAGAATCCTATAAATTTTTTTGGTGGTTTCATGGAAATCCCCTTGCATTTAAATTCTCAAAATGCTCCCTCTCTACAATTAGGTCCTTGTGAGGGTTTTACAAGGGTTTTGAGTAACTTAGACTCTTAACCTTTATTCATAAAAGTTAGATGTTTTAACCCTTGAAAAATTCCACTAATATCTCCTAAAGGACCCTATATAACATTTCCAATTGGCTCAGGGTCCCATGCAACTATTTTTGAGAGATATGAGTGTCCAAAGTTGATCTTTAGGAGGTTTTCATGCTTCTCATGAAGGTCTAAGTATGTCTAGAGTTTTATGTGGCTTCTTATCGAGTTTCCAAGCTAACCAAAATATTTATAACCTCTTAAAATAACCCAAAAACCTATTCAAAACCTTTTGAGAGTTCAAAAAGAACCTAAAATGGAAGTTACCCCTATTTTGGAATAAGGGTTATGCCATGTCAAGAGGCATGTTAGCACTTTGTGGGCCAAAAAGTGACAATACTTCCCATAAATTCCTTCCAATAGCATAAAAAAATCACATTCACCCTTGAAAATACCACAAAAAACGTTAAGGTGCTTGGATAAGACCAAAACTTGGAGTGACATCTTATTAGGGGTTGGGTTTTCATGTTTTCCTCTAGGTCTACCTACAAACCTCCTTGTCTAGACCATATTACTGGAATAAAAATCTTATATATTAGTTCCTTATGTTTTACTATATGTCCCAAACTGTACAAACCTCACTAATTGATCACAAGGACCTCTGGTTCACTATCTAACTCTTTTCCCCAAAACTGCCAACTTCTTGCATGAGAGGACTGACCTACCTCTAAGACAAAACATAAGTTATTAGGCCTGATTGTATGGGAAAATTGAAAGGTTTGGGAGATAAAAAATTTCATTATTACCACTTTTACCAAATTATTTTTTTATATTCTAAGTCTAAGTGGTCAAACTAACTCAACCTCGCCAAAAGAGGGGTAAAAAAACCCTATTTTTGCATGTTTTTACGTAAAGTTCCATGTGGCTGATACTTATATGAAATTAATATTAATAAATAACATTAAAACATTTATATCATCCTTATTCAAATCTAATTAATCTTTTTAAGTCCTTATGAAGCTTGCTTGCTATTGAGAATCACAACTTACCTCTTGGAATAAGGTCCTTTTAACCCATCTGTATGGACTGAGGCAACCTTACTTAGGTGAAAAGGTGTTTGGATGGATTTTTAATTATATTATAAATTTAATTACCTTCAATTTATGTTCCATAAAAATTAACCATGTATTAAATTATTCATACTTCCCCATGGAAGTCAAAACTTGGCACCTCGTCATCACCAACCATTGCCCTATCAGGACTGAGACAGTAAATAGGGGCTCTTTTCATGATTTAGTGATAAAATAAAAAATTATATCATGATTTTTATCATGTTAAATTTATTAATTAATCATATTATCAGGCCAATCTTAGTCTATGTGCAATCATATACCCTTCATCCTCAAAGGTAGGCATTTTCAATGTTAAGACAGACAACTTGCAGGCCTGTAGGTTGGTCTTGTAGGTTTGTTGACCTCCAATGTATAAAAATATTTGATTTATATTTTTTCATCATAATATATCACTCATTTATTTTTTTAATTCATTAATTATGTATCCAAATACCACCTTGTTCTTGACTATCCTCATCCCCAAATTTTGACTATGTTTTCATACCTTTGCCCCTTTGCTTTGTTGTAGGTTTCATGGTGGCTATTTTCAACCTTTAAAAGTGTGAATAAGGTACTTGGTTTATTTTATATTATCATTTAATTTAATTTCACCCATTAAATTCTCTTCATTTTTTCAAAAACCTTTCCATTGCCCTCAAATGAACCTAACCTCCACTCACTAGGCTATAGGTGCATATTCAAGCATGTAGGTCATCTAAAGGTCACTTGGAGTATGTTTATAATTTATTTAGATTTTATGGATTGAATTTAGGATTATAACCTCATAAATTAGTCTCTATATTCTATTTATGAACCTTCCATACCATAGTTCTTACCATCCAATGAAATATTTCTCTCACTGCCCTATGTACCCTGTGTATGGGTAGGGGATAGCCAAGAAAGTCACTTGATGTAGTGATCACCTCTCTTACAATTTGAATGATCAAGACCCATTATTTTAATGTTTATATATTATTCCTAAACTTGGGAAAGGATAAGAACCTCCTTAGGTGGTGTCAACACCAACCTTCCCTCCAAAATCCTGTAGATGTCACTATTTACTTTCAGTGTCTTTTTTGCCCTTTTGATAGGTCTCAAAGTATGCATGTTCCTTGTCCATTGAATCTCAAAATTGGAATTAATTTTTATAATTTATGGTAATATAAGGTTGTAAAAATAATAATCCTAAAAACAAAATCTAGTCCCACCTTATGAAAACCAAAAAGACCCCTAGGAACTCTGTTATGATGTTTAGGGACTGAGGAACAAAACTCAATCAGTTAGAACTTTGAATGAAAAAAATCCCACTTATGGCCCATTATAGTGTTTATGACATGAAAATAATTAATTTTAATGATTATATAACCTTAAAAACCATCTCACAATGCATTTACTCCTTGTATTATCTATTCAACCTCCTCATGCCACTGTACAAGCTGGCTGTAGGTTCACTTTGTTAGAAAGGTAGTGAACAAGGGAAAGGAAACTTGGTTTGAAGGAATTGATTAATATTTCATAATGTAAATTAATTAAACACTTTAAAACATGGATCCAAATACATTTACACCTCCATATATCTCCTTGGATGTTAGAAAAACTCATGAGATGTACACCTAGCTTTACAAACTATAAGAAGCAAGCACTATAAGAGACCTTCTCAATGATTGAGTTTTTAAAGGAAATAATAATCATGGTAATTTATTTAATATCATGTAGTGATAATTTAAACACACTATTACATCAATCTAAATAAATAAAAAACTTAAATAGGTTCAAAAGGAGATCCCTCTCCAATGCAATTTCCAAAAATAATTGCCTAGATTGTTCATGATTGTTCATAAAGTATAATACACCAATCTGAGACTTATTTTCATGAAAGTGAAGTGGAATAATATTAATATCCACCCCCAAGACCATTCTTCTTGATTCCACCTGTACGGCCCATGGTGAGCAATTTAACTTGACCTCCATTTACATGCCAAGAGGAAAGTGAAAGAAACTAAGTTGTAGATGTAATTTTTTGAATTATCCTTTAATTTTAAACATGAAAATGGATGTGGGGATATGAAAAGACACTCCACCCAAGTTTTTAGCTGAACATCTCATCATGGGAGCCGTACAAGTGCCCAAAACTCCCTCAAAACAAGGAAAAAATCACATTTCTTGATTATAATTGACCTATGACTACAATCTAACTGATATTGTCCTGATTATGACCTCTCCCAAGTTGAAACTGATCTTGGTGACAATTTTTTACCTTTATTAGTCTGTACAAGTTCATTAATGAGCTAGAAATTGGCCAAAGGACCCCTTTTTGCTCATGAAACTTAGGAAATGGACAATTCATGACTTGTAGGCTCATTAAAACATTATATAAACCATGATAGGACAAAATCACACCAAATTGACCTTTGACCAAATTTGACCAAGGTTAGAATAGGTTGACCATGATTGACTAGGCCAATTCAAGAGGGAAGAACTTCAACCAAGACTAGGACATGGCTAAACAAGATATCTAGGACAATATGAGACCTCATAGGATGTATGAAACCTTCAAAAAGGTATAAAATGATATGGTTTGACCTCATTTGACTAGAAGTCAAATTTGGTCAATAATTTGGTAACTCCTAGGAGTAACATGCTTGCCTATGTTAAGGACTAGTAGCCTTATCAGTCCATTGGGCTTATGGAGTCAGAACGTGCTTAGGAAACATTAGGAGAAAAACTTGAAGAGACCAAAAAGATATAAAATTACCTCAAACACAAAAGGAAAAAGACTCACACAAAACATAACAAACAATCAGAGGAAGACAGATTTGTGATACTAAGCACTTAAGGAAAACAAACACAACAGGAAGGAAATAATAATGTACATACATCTTGCTCATACTTCCCTTCTTGGATCAAAATGGAAGTATTTAAGTCTCCTTCCTCACTAGATGAGTGAGGATGCCAAGCATGCTTCTTCTTAGATGGGGTTTTAGATGACTCTTGTCTTCTCTTTGCTTTTTTATTTTTCACACCATTCAATGGAGTCATCTCTCATTTATTTTCAAGGTGGGTGAGGTCCTCTTGAACCTAAAAGCATGATATAAACTATAGCCCCTTAATTTTATCATGACAAGTCTAAAAATCCATATATGGGATAGCTTATTGTAAGTCTATCTCTCCTTGAAGTATTTGATCATCATTTTCCATTCTCATAATCTCTTCAAACTCCTCAAGGAGCATTACATCAGACCCACTTGGGAGTGTTTCTTGTCGACATTATTCATAAAAGTTGTTGTAGGTATATACATGTGTGGATGTGGAAACAAACTCCAAATCACTTTCAAAGAGCATAAAATCATCATAGATTGCTCTAGTATGATCTAGGTTTTCTTCATGATGCTTCTCTTCAATATGTATTTGTCCTCTCTCACCTTGAGCTTTCTTGTCTAGGAGCTTGGCCTTTTCCTCCTCCTCATACTCTTGGAACATTTGCATGTAAATCTACCACATGTCCTCCATTTTAGACACATCTTTTTATTTTTCATGACTAGTTAGGTCCAAGGGATTTGTAGGTTATTTGAGAGCCTCCACTTCATTAAGTATGATCTCAAATTTTTTCCATAGGTCATCATCCTTTGGCTAGCCTGAATCATGAGAAGAATAGACAAAAAGGGCCATTTATTCCTCTTTCTTATAGTCCAAGAGAAATTGTTTTAAGACATATTTTCTAACACAAGGGAAATCTTCCTTCATATCCTCACAGCCTGATCCTTTCTCACCATCTTCAATCCAATCTAATATTTCAATCTCATCCTCCCTCCTAGTGACATCCACCTTAGGCATTTTAAAAATGGAGAGTTTAGCCAAAGGGGATTCCCAAGTGATACTTCAATTTTCAACATTAGGATGGGAAACTTTTCTAGTTGGAAGGGATGGAAGGATAGTGTCAAAAGATTCTTCAGTAGGAGTGGGAGGGATTTAAATCATCACTAGTAGTTTATAAAAGGCTCCTTTACATGCACCTTCTCCACATGGCATCCAAAACTCCTCAATTTTCATAAATGATACATGAAAAAGAGGAAATTACACTTTTCAAAGTCTCCCATACCATCATTTTCAAGAAAAAACCTTTAAAAGTTCCCCCCAATTAATTTTCATGACTTTCCCAAGTGTTCACTATTCTGGCTCATTGGATTGGCTGAAAGTGTGAGTCTAGTTAGGACACTTATAGTCTAATTCAAAATATGAGATGAATTTTAGGATTTATCTAAATTTTATATCTTCTTTCCAAAACTTGTTTCATCTTCTAACTCCTCTTATAGCTTACACACCACTCAAAAAGGTTAAAACAAGCCTGGTTTTCCCCTATTTTGTATAATTCCATATAATAAAATCACATGTGTGAGATCCACTAACATTAATCTACAACTTATAGGTGGTTTCAATGTAATCCCCTTATATTTAGATGCTCAAAATTATCCCTCTCTAATCAAGTCCTTGTGAGGATTTTACAAGGGTTTTGAGCGACCTAGACTCTTAAAATTTGTTCATAAAGGTTAGACATTATAACCCTTTAAAATTACACTAAGATATCCTTAAGGAACCTCTCTAACATTTCTAATTGTCTCAAGGTCCCATGCAACTATTTGTGAGAGATATGAGTGTCCAAAGTTGATCTTTAGGTGGTTTTCATGCTTCTCATGAGGGTCTAAGTATGTTTGAAGTGTGATATGGATTATTGTGGAGTTTCCAATCCATAAAAAAGATTCATAACCTCTAAAAAATTCCCACCTACCTATTTAAACCTTTGGAGAGTTCAACAAGACCCCAAAGTTACCCTTGTTTTAGAATAAGGGTTATGCCATGTTAGCAGGCATGTTAGCACTTTGTGGGGAAAAATTGAAAATACTTACCATAAATTCCTTCCAATAGAATTAACACATAATATTAACCCCTAAAAAACACACACAAAACATTAGGGTGCCTGGATAAGACTAAAACTTGGAGTGACATCTTATTAAGGGTTGGGTTTTCGTGATATCCTCTAGGTCTTCATGTAAACCTCCTTGTCTAGAACATATTATTGGAATCCTAACCTTATATCTTGGTTCCTTATTTTCTTATATATGTCCTAAAATTATAAAAAACTCACCAATTGATCAGAAGGACCTCTAGTTCTCTATCCAACTCTTTCCCCCAAAACTGCCAACTTCTTGCATGAGAAGACTGACCTACCTCTGAGAGAAAATAGAGGGTATTAGGGCTGATTGGATGGGAAAATTGAAAGGTTTTGGATCTCCAAAATTTCATTATTACCACTTGTACCAAACTATTTGGTTATATTCTAAGTCAAAGTGGTCAAACTAACTCAACCTTGCCAAAAGAGGGGTCAAAAACCCATGTTTTTGCATGTTTTATGTAAACCTCCAAGTGGCTGCTCCTTCTTTTCCATTCCTATGAATAAATACCATTCCAAAATGTTTCTGATCCTTATTCCAAGCTCATGAAACTTTGAAATTCCTTAGGAATCTTTCTTGCAATTAAGAATCATAACTTACCTCTTGGAATAAGGTCCTTTTAACCCAGTTATATGGACTGAGGCAACCTTGCTTAGATGAAAAGGTGTTTAGATGGATTTTAAATGATCTTATGAATGTCATTACCCTCAATTTATCATACCTGACTATTCATCATGTATTAAATTCTTCATACTTCTCCATGGAATTCAAAACTCGGCACCTTGTCATCACCAACCATTGCCTTGTTATGACTAAGACAGTAAACATGGGCTCTTTTCATGATTTAGTGAAACAAGATAATATTAAATCATTATTGTGATGTTTTTCAAGTGATTAATTTACCATATTATTAGGCCAATCTAAATATATGTCAATTCATATACCCTTCATCCTCAAAGCTAGTAATTTTCAATGTTAGGACTGAGACAACTTGTAGGCCTTTACGTTGCTCTTGTAGGTTTATTGACCTCCAATGTATGAAAATATTTTATTTCATTTTTGACATCATACTATATCCCTCATTTAATTTTTTTCATGCATGAATTAGGTCTCCAAATACCACCTTGCTCTTGACTATCCTCATCCCCAAATTTTGATTGTGTTTTCATATCTCTACCCCTTTGCTTGGCTATAGGTTTCAATGTGGCTATTTATAACCTTAAAAAGTATGCATAAGGTACTTGGTTTATTTTATAGTATAATTCCATATAATTTCACCCATTACATTCTCCTCATGGGTTCAAAAACCTTTCCATTACCCTCAAATGAACCTAACCTCCACTCACTAGGCTGTAGGTGCATATTCAAGCTTATAGGTCAACTAAAGGTCATTTGGGGTATGTTTATAATATATTTAGTGATCTATAAACTACACTGATAAAATCAAAGTGAAGTTTTAAGTATGAATACTAAATTTATCAAACTTAACAAATTCTCAAAATACTCAAAATAACTTGCAAAATGTTTGACAAAAATGTTCTCAGTTGTTGAGTTGGATTGGAATTGTCAAAAGACTTGTTACTTCCATATACCAATTAAACTATTTTTTTAATAACATTTTGTTATAATTGTCAAATTTTGAATCAATTTCATGAGTTCATTTACTAATTAAAATCAAATCAACAAACTAAAACAATAACATGCATCAAATGACAATTACCAAAAACACAAAACATGATAATGGAGTTCAGCATTTAATGCTTACGTCTCTGGGTTCGCCCAATAGTGAGGACCATTTCTATTAAATTTGTCCAACAAATAGCTTAAAAATTCTTTGAAACACTGCACAACTTCCCTCAAGCCTGATCTCTATCTAAGAACTCCACCTTGCTAATATACTCAAGCTCGATCACACAGAATCCTTCCTCAGTCTTCAACCCCTTCCGATTGTGCTTTGGTCTATGTAAAAGGTTGGATATTGGAGAAAATCCCATTTGGTAGCTATCTCCAAGCTTCCATCTAGCTATCAACCTCTTAAAAATAAATACATGGTCCTATGAAGCTTAAATTCAAATATAGGTTCATGCCTTTTATATTGTTTCCCAGCCCATAGCTTGGGCGGTCAAGGCATATCCCTTTTACATGAGAAGTCATGAGTTCAAATCTTGAACCTTCCTTTTTGGGTGCTTAGCTTATCTATTATCCCACATTAGCAAGTTTTAATGGTTTTCCAAGCTTTAAAAAAGGTTGGCACCTCCTTTGAATCTGCCAACGCCCCCTTTTGGTGGGCTTAAGGCACTAAACATAGCATGGTAGTTTGTTTGACTGCCAAACAGCATGGGATGTTGGTAGGTGTGCCAATTTAGTATGGGTAAGTGTGATGTCCCCTTCTCGTGTTCCACAAGGTAGGTGGATGTGGCATACATTTTAGTCTCCAACATTGGCATAAGACCTAGTATTTCTCATGGTTTCCAATCTTAGTTATTTCAGCAATGCATTGGATGAAGTGGCAAATTGGTTCTCCCATGTGGCATATTGGGTTTACTTGGTAAATAATAAATTACCAAGGAATAATTACAAAGCTATTTAAAAAATACAATGCATTATCTGTACACATTGTCAAAGACAAAAATCACCCAAATTTTTGGACACCCATTGACTGCCATGTGTCACCACTTCATTGGACCACTTGGCATGTCCACATTGCACCACGTCATCTTGTGAAACCACACTTTTCCCTATCGCATCAGAAATTCAATGGCCTATAACTTTTGCATACGGTGTCTTTTTTGTGAACAACAAAAAGTGTCAAAAAGCTCTCGATGAAATCTACGCTATGCAATTAGTTTCATCACAATTTGGAAACATTTTTTGAACTGAACTCTGGATCACACCTCCCTACAAAAGAGGCTTTTGGTCTCCAAAAGTTGACTATCACTTGAAATCTTATAACTAGTTTACTGCATCCATGAAAATAGAACCCAATCATAGAAAGAGATATAAATAATTGCATTAAAATGATTCACAACCAAACTACAAAAATGCCTAATCCAAAAGGCATGAGTAAGTGAATCTGCAACTACCAAAGTGATTACAACACATCAAACTACTTGCCAAAATGTCACATTCTATAAAGCAGTGAATTACCAAAAACTAAAACAACTCCCAATGTAACTGCAAGACAAGTTTATAATGCCGACAACATACAATTAATGTTGTAGGCATGTTGTAATGCATTGCCCTAAATGGGACTTACAATGCTAAACACAATGCAAACAACCATAAGTGTATGTTGCCTATCATCTAAACATGCCCAAAGGGTCTTAAAAAATGCATCTAAACATCTCTGTGCCAAAATAGATACATTCAAAATAGTAGTCTAACTATCAAATTCTGTAAGGAAACAACTCACAACATCACTCTGCTATATCCCCAACTATTTTAAATGAGTTAATGTCTTATCCATTATTAGACTACCCATACAGTATATTTTAGAAATCAAAAACTTATAGTTATCAAAAAGTGCGAATTGAAAAACTTCATATGATAAACATGTCTTGAAGTGTTCCCACCAACTCTAATCTACATCTATCAAAGCTTTTTCATTCCCTTAGATGAATTATTAACCATGATTTGCAAAAAAAATGTAGTGATAATCCACTTAACCAATTCTTTCTTCCTAGTGAAATTGATTGTCTCTGTGAATTCATTATCAATTGCATACTTTATCAATTTGGGCTTTTCCATATGTAATTGAAAAACTTGTTGATTTAACCCTTTAAATAGATTTTCATTTATAGGTTTTACCTTATCTTGGGTTGTATTGTCAACTACATTATGGATTGAATTAGCTTCATTAACCTTAGTGAGATGTTTGTAAATCATCTTAGTTTTAACATTACTTGAATGTGAAGATGAATGAAGCTTAAAACATCTATCAATCCTATGTCCACTCACTTTAACACCCTTCTTAGGTGAGGGTCCCCCTTTGCCAATTCCCAACTTAACATGAGATTGGTCTTTCAAACACGCAATCTGCTTAAACAAAGCATTTCATTTCCAACAAGTCTTAGCACTATGGTTATTCATCCCACAAAAAGTGCATGGAAATGATTGCATTATCTTCTATACATTATATCCAAACTTTTTAAAAGTATCAATTTGATCAGAAGATTTAGTGTAAGAATTAAGAGGTGTAATCTCAATACCTCTTTTACCTTTACACTTTTGAACTAGTGGCTTAGAACCTTTGCTATTAAAGGCTCATCTTGCTTTAGCCATGGAAGAAACTTCTCCATCATCCACCTGCACACTAGTATAACCTAAACTTGCATGAAGAGGTCTATGCTCAACCTGATTTGGGTTAGATATACCTTGGCTATCTCTACAAAGTCCTCCATTATAACCCATCTTAAACAACAATTTAGATCCGATGCCCTTAGTGTATCTTTCAAAATCACCAAAAACAATATTACTAGAATCTGAATTTGAAATGGTAGAAGAAGATGAATATTTTTGTGGTGAAAAACTTACACTATAATCCCTCATGGTTTCTACATTTGAAGTTGAAGGCTTTACCTTTTCACACTCACCACATTGCAATCTAATCAAGAGCTCATCCTTGGATTCAAGCTCCGATTTTAACTTTGCCACGTGCAATTCAAGTATAAATTTTTGGCATCTCAAGATTGCATTTTCATCTTTGATGGCCTCAATCTTTGACAACTTGCCCATGGTTTCCTGCAAACACCTGATTCCACACTACACACTACAATATAATCAATCTACAAACCAATCATCCAACTATTCTTGAAGCAATTGTCAACACATAACTAGAAGCAAACCCTGCATTCTAACTAATCTGATACCAATTTGATCCATAAAATACACTGATAAACTCAAAGTAAAGTTTAAAGTATGAATACTGAATTTCTCAAACTTAACAAATTCTCTAAATAATCAAAAGAACTTGCAAAATGTTTGGTAAAAATGTTCTCAATTGTTGAGTTGGATTGGAATTGTCAAAAGACTTATTACTTCCATATACCAATTAAACCATTTTTTTAATAATGTTGTGTTATAATTGTCAAAATTCAAATCACTTGCATGATTTCATTTACTAATTAAAATCAAATTCGCAAACTGAAACAATAACATGCATCAAATGACAATTATCAAAAACACAAAACATGATAACGGAGTTCAACATTTAATGCCTACGTCTCTAGATCCACCCAATAGTGAGGACCATTTCTATTAAATTTGTGTAATAAATGGCTTACAAATTCTTTGAAATGCTACATAACTTCCCTCAAGCCTGATCTCTATCCAAGAACTCCACATTGTTGATATACTCAAGCTCGATCACATGGAATCCTTCCTCAGTCTTCAAACCCTTCTGATTGTGCTTTGGTCTGTGTACAAGGTTAGATATTGGATAAAATCCCATTTGGTAGCTATCTCCAAGCTTCCATCTAGCTCTCAGCCTCTTAAAAATAAATACATAGTCCTGCGAAGCTTAAATTCAAATACAGGTTCATGCCTTTTATATTGTTTCCTAGCCCATAGCTTGGGCAGTCAAGGCATATCCCTTTTACATGAGAAGTCATGAGTTCAAATCTATAGCCTTCCTTTTTGGGTGCTTAGATTATCTATTATCCCACATTAGCAAGTTGGAACAGTTTTCCAAGCTTTAAAAAGGGTTGGCACCGCCTTTGAATTTGCCAATGCCCCCTTTTGGTGGGCTCAAACATAGTGTGGTAGTTGGTTGGCATGCCAAACATAGCATGGGATGTTGGTAGGTGCACCAATTTAGTATGGGTAACTATGATGTCCCCTTATCATGGTCTATGAAGTAGGAGGACGTGGCATACATTTCGGTCTCCAACGTTGGCATAAGACCTAGTATTTCTCATGGTTTCCAATCTCAATTGTTTCAGCAATGCATTGGATGAAGTGGCAAATTGGTTATCCCATGTGGCGTATGGGGTTTACTTGGTAAATAATATATTACCAAGGAATAATTAAAAATCTATTTAAAAAATAAAATTTAAATACAATGCATTATCTGTACATGTTGTCAAAGACAAAAATCACCCAAATTTTTGGACACCCATTGACTGCCACGTGTCACCACTTGATTGGACCACTTGTCATGTCCACATTACACCACGTCATCTTGAAACACCAAATTTTTCCATATCACATCATAAATTTATCATCCTATAACTTTTTCATACAGTGTCTATTTTGCAAACCATGAAAAACATCAGAAAGCTCTTCACTAGCTCTACACTATGCAATTAATTTCATCACAATTTAGAAACATTTTCTAAACTGAACTACAGATCATTTAGCTTATTTAGATTGCATTTAGGATTATAACCTCCACACTTATGCTCTATTTTATCTTTAGGAACCTTACATACCATCTTTTATTCCATCCAATGAAATATTACCCTCATTGCCCTGTGTACCTTGTGTACGAACAAGGGATGGCCAAGAAAATCACTTGATGTAGTGTTCACCTCTCATAAATTTTGAATGCTCAAGATACCTTATTTTAATGTTTTTATATGCTTCCCCAAATTGGGAAAGGTCAATAACCTCTTGAGGTAGTGTCAACACCAACCTTCCATCCAAAATCCTGTAGATGTCACTATTTACTTTTAGTGCCTTTTTTGCCCTTTTGACAAGTCTCAAAGTATGCATGGTCCTTTCCCATCGAAGCTTAAAATTGGCATGAATTTTTATAATTTATGGGAATATAAGGTGAAAAAATAATAATTCTAAAAACTAAAGCTATCCCCACCTTATGAAAACCAAAAAGACCACTGGGAACTTTGTCTAGTATGTTTAGGGACTGAGGAACAAAACTCAGTTAGTTAAAACTTTGAATGAAAAAAATACCACTTATGGCCCATTATAGTCTTTATGACATGAAAATCATGACTTTTAAGAATGATAAAACCTTAAAAAACATCCCACCATGCATTTAATCCTTGTATAATCTGTTCAACCTCCTCATCCCCATGTAGAAGCTGGTTGCAAGTACACATTGTTAGCAAGGTAGTGAATAAGGAAAAGACAACTAGGTTTAAAGGAATTGACTAATATTTCATAATTGAATTGAATGAAACACTTTTAAATCATGGATCCAAACACATTGACACCTCTATGGAGCTCCTTGGACATTGGAAAAACTCAGGACCTGCACACCTAACTTTACAAACTACAAGAAGCAAGCACTATAAGAGAATTTCTCAATGATTGAGTTCTCCAAGGCAATAAAAAGCATGGTAATTGATTTAATATCATGTAGAGACACCTGAAACACACCATCACATCAGTCCAAATCAATAAAAACTAAAATAGGTTCAAAATGAGACCCCCTCTTCAATGCAATTTCCAAAAAAAAGTTGCTTGGAGTGTTAATGATTATTCATAAAGTATAATTCACTGATCTAAGACTTCTTGCCATGAAATTTAAGTGTACTAATATTAATATCCACCCCAATACCATTCTTCTTGATTCCACCTGTATGGCCCATGGTGATCATTTAAACTTGACCTTTATTTGCATGCCAAGAAGAAAGTGAAGGAAACTGAGTTTCAAATGCAATTTTTTGAATTCTCCTTGAATTTAAATGTCAAAATGGATGTGGGAAGGTGAAGAGACACTCCACCCACATTTTTAGCTAAATATTTGATCATGGGAGTCGTACAAATAACCAAAAATCTCTCAAAATAAGGAAAAACTCACCTTTCTTGATTGTAACTAACCTTTGACTACAATCTAACTAATTTTGTCCTAATTTTGACCTCTCCCACATTGTAACTAATCTTGGTGACATTTTATTACCTTTAGAAGTTTGTATAAGTTCATTAATGAGCTAGAAATTGGCCAAAGGACCCTTTTTTGCTCATGAAACTTAGGAAATGGATAATTCATGACTTGTAAACCCATTAAAAAATTATAGAAACCATGCTAGGAAAAAATCATGCCAAATGGACCTTCGACCAAGTTTGACTAGGTTGCCCATGGTTGACTAGGCCAATTAAGAGGGAATAACTTCAACCAAGACTAGGACATAGCTAAGCAAGATATCTAGGACAATATGAGACATCATTGGATGTATGTAAACCTTAAAAAATGTTTAAAATGATAGGGGTTGACCTCATTTGACTAGAAGTCAAATATTCAATAATAACATTGTGAATCAATAGCTTTCCTATGTTAATGTCTGGTTTTTATACCTTATTATAGCATATTTAAATTTTTACAGGTTATTCTAAGTGTTTCGGTTCAATTTATGTCTATGTTTAGATGTGAATTCAATAATATTTCATTCCTTACATGCAAAGAGTGAGTGTTGTTAAATTATTTGTATGAAAAACTATTGTATAAGCCATATATCTGAAGTGAAGAGAATGTTTGTAGGCTCCTTTGCTTCCTCAGTGTATCAATTACAAGCAAAAGTGGTTATAAACATTGGTGCATCAACTTTAATTAAAATTTTTCATGTCAATTCCAGTGCAATCATTATCTCTTCACCCTTTCCCTAATTCAAAAAATCAATAGTTAGTAGGATTAGGATCAAATTTAGTGAGTGCATCAAGGGAACCAGCCCTATATCTAGAGATTCTCTCCATTTTAAAATCACCCACACTTAAGATAGATTTCATTATTTTATCAGGAGTGGGAAGTGGCACACATTCTCATAAGGGTAGCACTCTTGATTGAGAATAGGGACCTTGGCATTTGGATCACTTCACTATTTTAGTTTAGACAAAAAATGTCGACACATGGCTTGATCTTGTTAATTTGGGGCCTCACAAGATTCATATTGTCTTTTACTAATTTTGTAGGCTTTATATGACTGAGATACTACCATGTGGATGGCCCTTGATTTTTTGTGTGGATCCCATTTACCTATTTATCATGGATGAGGTGGATTGTACCAGATGACAATATATTGTTTATCTAGAGGCTCCCCTAGTCTCAGAATGTGTACCTTTATTTTTGATCTCTAGGTTAGTGGAATGCTACCATGTAGATGAGCCTCACTTATTTGGATGATATCTTGCCTTCAAAGTATGGGCCTATAAATGTTAGCCACATATGAGAGGAATCATACCACATGACACAATATCATTTATCCTAATGTCTAGGGCTTAAACATTTCACTATCTTACTCTAGAAGAATGAGATTGAGACATGTGGAATGATCTTGTTATTCTAGATTCTTGTGGGCTCCCTCTCTTAGCCATTTTGAGTCAAAATAAATGAGTAACTAGAATTAAGACACATGACACAATGTCATTCACTTAGGTACTCATGGAATTTGGACTTAGAACCTTTGTCACATTATCTATAGAGAAGCAAGATGAAGACGTGTGTTTTAATCCTATGAATTTGGGGGCTTGATGAAGAAAATATTGAGTCATATTGAAAATATTTTATGGGGAAGGTGAGTGTTGACATATGGAATTATCTCGAAGTGACCTAACCATTGGAGTTTGAATTCATGGACTTAGCCATTAGAAGTTGAATTCAAGGAGTTAGCCATTGGAATTTGAATTCATTTTTTTCTTTTAAATTTGATGGTTGTTCTAACTGCAAGAGAGACGTGCAGTGACAATCACTGTAAGGAAACTTCCATCTAAACAACTAAGTATGTAAATCCACTCGCATTATAGGGGGTCTTTCTGAGTTGGACCAAGTAATTTTTGGTAAGGTGGCCCTATGGGGTCAGAATGATCCTAAAAATAACAAAACACCCTTGGAAAAATAACAAGTTAGCTTGGGTATTCCATAAATCCATAATCTATAAATGACATGCACATCATAATACTAAAATCCACGTAGATGAACAGAATAATTTTAATTTAAAAGTGTCCATTTCAACCTTTAGACTCAGATATCAATCAAATTATTAGAGAAGTTGTGGGAATGTTGAGCCAACTTAGGATTATGTCAAGACCTCATATTGAATTAAAAAACTTGGACTTAAGACAAAGACTTCCAATTTATACTTACACTAATTCATTCCACAATAAGACACAGACATGGAATTTTTAAATTTTTAATAGGGTCCTCATTTACAAATATGACAATGGGACGTGTTGGTCACAACAGTAAGCCATAAAACCAATAAAAATATATTAAAAGAAGAAGAAGAATAAATAATAAGAATATAATTTATTTCAATTGCAATAATGTAATCAATTTTCATTATATTTAATATAAATATTTTATTTTTCATTATTTTAAAGGTTCTTGTAACACTTGAACCAAATGAACCACCTAAATATGTAACGTTTAATTCCACATGCTCTCATATTTCCATATTTAATAGGAGTTTTCTTTATTTAAAAATACCCAAAATATTTTATATTATATTTGTTTCAATAGGCAAAATACAAAAATATATTTCACCTCTTTCATATTTTGATTTATGTGAGTGAGAAATCAATGTTATTCATAATCATACTCAAGTCCAGTTTTTATGATTTTTTTTAATAATTTCATTTTTAATGTTAATTTTAATTTTCAATTGATCATTTTGATCAACAAGGTTAGCATAAAAGATTTTTTCTTTAATAAGGGAAGTCTTTTTTATGTGCACATGACCATAAGCCACTAATAAATCACTATGCAGTTTTTTAATGTAGAATTCAAGTATTTTACATGGAACATGTGGGTCTAAGTTTACACTAGGTAAATAAGAAGATTGTAATGAAAATTGTATGTTTTTTTTTTTTCAATAAATATTAAGTTCAAGTTTTGCTTCTTTTTCAGCAGTGCAGTTTGGGTAAAAAAAATTCACAATTTTCAAGAACATGCAAATTTGTCTGTCTGAATAGAAAACAATAGAGTGGAGAAATATTATTTTTATGGTTATTTGAATGAATGATTACATGGTTAAGGTGGTTGTTTTATGTGAAGAGGTTTTATGTATAAAATATCAATGATATTGTTTTTACTTGTTATCAAGTTTGTGAACATCCATGGATAGCATTCTACAAGAATGCAGTACGGAAAGGTTTATCACATTTATAGTATAGTGCATTTTATATCTTTATATTAAAAAAGAAGTTATATTATAGATTTGACTAAATTTTGTATAATAAATTGTTAATTTTTTTGAAAAAATATAAACATTTCATAAAGATATTAAATGAAGTAAACATATGCTTATTGGTTCATATTTTTATATTGGGAACGGATTTTTTTCGGTGGATGTTTTGTGGCACTAATTTTATTTTTTAACAAAGCTTATTTGTGTAAGAACCTTTTAGTTGAGTACATGAAAAATTGTGTTGGATTTTTTTAATAATTTATTTATTTTCATGTTATATTAATGTATTTTTGTGAAAAATGGTTTAATTGATCTCCTCTTATTATCACTAATATAAATAAATAAATATTTAAATAAGTTTGTAAAAATTAAATAATACATGAAATTTAATTCAAAATAAAATTATTTTAATGATATTTCATAATATCATTTATGTAATTTTTATGTAAGAGTTAGTAATCAATAATTTACTCGTGAAAACTATTTCAAGGTTAACTATTTTTTTAGTTAACATCAATGTGAATTCAAGTACATATTTTTACATCAAAATAAAATTACACATTTAATACTAGAATCAAATTATGTATTCACATTAAATTGATTTAACCAAAACATATTTTATTAGTACTACCTTAAATAAATGTACAAAAATGTTGTATCAATGATACCCTTATAATTTAGATTGAAATTTATTTCTACAAGTTGAAGCAAACCTTCATAATAAGTGGATATATATAATAAATGAACTCATATCTTCATTTCGTTACAAGTATAAATGCAACAATGCATAAGTATTTACTAAGAATATAAGTGAACATTTATCATTTTTTTAGTATAACATTTCTTTTTAAAAGTTATATAAAAATAATAATCAACCTCATAGTCATAACTGAATAACAACTTATAATATTTACAACATTTCTAACACATGATTTCATCTTTCTTAGTAATAGTATAATATTAAATAAGTATAATCATCTATTCAAAATAGTGACATATGCATAAGTATTCATAAATAAATCCACAAGAACTTTGAAGATCATCACTTTTGTTGAAAGACCATGCAAAAATAGAAGAGAAAAAGCATTATTGGAGGGATTTTCTTTAAATCACAAATCATTTTAAATCCCCTAAACACCTCTCATCCTCTAAAATTGTCCTTACCCTTAAACAAAATTAGTAAATACAAAGAACCCAAAAAATAAGAGAGAACCCATTTGCATAGAAATATCATATAACTACTCATAACAATGTAGCGTAGAATGATATAGCATTCATAATGTGTACTAAAACATATGCTCTAGCCATATGACTTATCGAAACAATAATTTACCCCTAAATAGATCTGACTCTAGTGATAAGGCACATGTAGTAAATGCAAATAATTAGTGACCTTCTCGAAAAACTTTTACGATCAAAGTTTCGTTAATTAATTCTTAAGTTAGTCAATATTATAATAGGCTCTTAAACTCATGAATAATAATATGATATTATTTTAAGTACTTATAGTTTTAATTGGGACCCAACACTAATTCACAAATAATAGTCTGCATGTACCATGCATGAAGCATATTGTCAAATCAAGGTGTAACCCAAGAATATAATCCAAAGAGTAGAGGTATGTTTTACCACAAGTTTTCTTTCTCAAAGATGTGTTTTGGGTTCCAAAAGTGTTGGAATACTAACAATGATTTTAAAATATATAAATAAAACTTCATTCTTCAAGAGTATTTAACTAGTGAACATAATTTTAGCATTTGTTATCTAAGGTTCCCTCTCCCATGTTTAAATCAAATGCAATTTCCAAATCCAAATAGTTATATCTTCCAAACTATGTGCATAATGTGATAAATTATTAAGTTATACATCTAATTAAAATGTCTTAAACATACAAGCACCCAGTTTCAAGGTATTGTGCTATGATTTCCACTTAAAGTTAATATCACAATTCCTTGAGATACAATGATAATCAACCAAACAAATGTAATTCTACAATATTCCAACCTTAATTTATAACATATGGGTTTTTACTATTAAGTACTTCAATATTATTGTCATCCAAATGAGTATTTAAATCATTATTAAAATTCATTAAAGGTTCATTATCTCCATATCATGATATAATAACTGGTCAAAGTCTCAACATTATGTATGTAAGCTTGTCACCAAAAAAGATACATAATTCTAAGGTCCTTCAATTTTTTAAGATCAATTTTATGTATTTCTGTAACTTAAATTAGATTTAAAAGTAACAAATTAAAAAGTTCCCTTAATCCATATAAAACACATGAATGATGATACAATTTGTAAATGTTTCATACCATTTATGAAAACTAGTATAAAAATTTATTAATACAAAGATCAATAACATGACCCACACAAGGTCTAACAAGTTGTAGCACACAAGGTCTAATAAGTTGTAGGTAACAACTACTAAATAAACATGGCTCATAGCATGAACCATATACCTATGCGTTCACATGAAAAACATATATGTGGTAGGTTTTTCAAGTCAAAATATTCAAAGAGTTTTATAAATGTACCACCCTAATTTCCATCAAAGCATAATATTAATCCAACTCAAATTTTTGTTGATAAAGAAAATGGATTTATAATTACTCTAAACTAGCAACACCATCTATAGAGACTATAAAAAGGCTAAATATGCATCCCTTTTTTTAGAGACTATAAAAAGGCTATGTATGTATCCATTTTTCAAGATTTTCAATAATTTTTTATTAGTCATTAAGGGTTTCATACTAGTCATGTTATACCCTTTGAACAACTAAAAGAAAACTAGAGGTATAATTTTCAATGTATCCTTATGAAACACCCATAACTCAAAACATGTTTAAGAGGATTTTCAAAATGTTAATCAACACAAAAATACACATGGTTTAGGGATCTACAAATAATGTTAAAAAATGTCTCAATTTCATATTATTTATAAAGAGTTTATGTTATATGAGTGTAAGCATGATAAGGTATACAATGATATTCATTCTTGATCTTAAATGGATTGTGAAAATTTACAGAAAATCAAAGGGGTGAGGTCATGGGTTCTAATATACTTTAAGCATATTCTACTAGACATTCTTATTATAAGTACTAATTTTAAATGCAATGTAAATTGATATCATAGGTAAAAGTTATCGAAATGTACAAGTATTATTTTCAAATCAATGATCAAATTTAATCTTTATACTTGGATTTTTAGTATTCCAATATAATTTTAATAAATCATATTTATTTCATGTATTCATCAGATCTAAGTACTATTTCTATTAAACAATAAAATTAGGTTTCTAAATATATACAAATTAATTTCTAATATATATTTTTTTACTTTACACATTATTCAAATTTTAACTATCATGTCTACATTACAAGAGTTATATATTTTAATAAAAAGCATAATGCCTATTGATCACATAAGGTTTAATTATCTACATTGCAAGAGTTCTATATCTTAATAAAAAGTATAGTGCTGAAATATCCCAAAGAGAGTATATTTGATAAAAACATATAAGAATATAACAAACACTGAAATATCCCAAAGGGGGATATTTGCTAAAAACACATAAGAATATAACAAACTCACTCATACTATAATGCTCTGATACTAATATCCCAAACTAGGATATTTGTTAACAAACACTCATAATATATTCAACACACTCATAAACATAAGAAATCCAAACTTATGCTCAATCACTTAAACTAAAATAATCTAAATTCCCACTTAACACTTAGACTAATAGGCTTCAACACTTATGCTTGACTCAAATCTAAAATTTACATACACTCAACACTTAACACTTATACTAAAATCTGGAAATATAGTCACTCAATTGATTATATTTTAAATCACTGATTACACATAATATGGATGGAGACAACAATGCTCTTACATTAATTGATACAAATGTTGTTCTATAGCAGCAAACATTTACATAAATTATAACACTCACAAATCTGCAATCTTCACTAGAACAACACATATTACAACTCCACACAAACTATAAACTAGAAAAACCTACAAATCTGTAGCTCTGAATCTCCATGAAAGCATGTTTAGAACCTCTGAGTGAGATTATCCTACTAAATCAAAGGGGTTTCATCTTATGATTCATGAGATTAATGGGGTTTTGTCCAAAGATCTAAATTTTAAATGGGTTTTCATCTAAGGAAGAAGAAGAATGAACTATTCAAATAAAAATTACTGAGATGGGGGTGAATAAGTCTTCAAAAACTTTCTTAACAATCTCACTTAAGCAATCATGAAACATTCAAACAAGCATACAAATATTGCAAGCATAAACACCTATCCACATAAGCATGGAACATAAGAACAAATCACATATGTGGAAAACCCTTAAGGGGAAGAAATCCCACTAATATCTATAAATGGACTAAAATCCTATGAGACAAACACCAATTTAGTGAAACACCCACTTCACATGGAGCACCAACCCCAACTAGTTAAGTACCAACTCAGCTAGGCTTTAGCAAGCACCAACTGGCAAGGAGGCACCAACCCCTTAGTTGAATCAGCACCAAATCAATCACTTGATTAATTTTATCACCTTTAGGGTACCTTGTTTTTCAACCAATAGATGATGATCTCCTTCTTTATCTATTCACACACTTCTATCCCTCTTAAACTAGCATATAGCCTTCTTTACTCAACTAGCCCCCTTTTTGACTTGATTAAGTCATATGACCTTCATCTTCATACACATACCTTTGTCAAATATTCATCACTAATCCTATACTCTCTTATGATGTTATATAAGACCTTATTCGACTCACCAATGTGTTATCTTGTTCTCTTTCCCTTTTTTCACTCTCAAATAGGCCTAAAAATGCCTTGTATTTATACAAGCCTTTTGTTCATATCCTTCTTAATCAGCCAAACACCCTTAACCTATTAGGTTAGACATGTAATTGATATTAGGATATCTAAAAGACATGGATCAAATTTAATTTGAGTTATTTTAGGTCTGACCTTCCTCAATTAGGCCTTATCTCATCTTTAGGTCTAATGGAGACCTAATCCCTTTAGGTCTACTTAAGACACGTTATACTTTATCTTCATTGGAACACATTTACACACCTCACATGACATTATCATATCATATTCCACTCAAATATACCCCTTAAAATCTTATCTAGGCTCTATAATATGTTTTATCTCTAATCACTACTTGAAGTACACCATTTGTATTGTTCACAATTAGGCCTTCTCATACACAAAAAGTCTATCTAAAATAATTGAAGCATAAGAAGTATTTTTACAAACAATCATGGAAAAAAATAATATATACATAATTTAAATTACCTCAGGTTCATAAACATATGCTTTATATTTTAAAACTCAGGGAAAAAGGACCCAAACCCTTCTTTGCAAGTAACCCACTCAGAACTGCCAACTAGCCTCAAAACACAATCATGGAAACTTGAAATTATGACACATAAAAGTATACAATAAAGGAATTACAATGCATGAATATGATCCTAAAAAAATCTTAGAATACCCTTCAAAAAATAAATCAAAATATCTAATGGAAATTATTGGTCTTGCAGACCAATTTGTGGACCTTCTCTCTCTCTTAGACCTCACTCAACTAGACAAGCCATTTTGGCTTCAATGTTTCAACCTCTTAAACTAAATTCTAAGCTTATTCAAATATTATATAGGACATAAATTTCCCAAAAAACAACATCATGTTCATTATATACATTAACTTATGGAATAGAGTCTCAAACTCATCTTTGTAACTTACTTACCCAGAACTATCAATTTGCCTTCAAACACAGTCATGGTGATAATGAACTTAAACACTTGTGTAGACACTTCTGATGCATGTGGATAATATTATGATATCATTATACAATTCTAACATAGAAAGATGATATGTTCAAATAACAATATTGGTCTTACAAACCAATCTCACAACCTTGTATCTCACTATCTCATCTAAACCAGATAGGTGAACTTATGAACAATATTTTCATCATATCTACTAGCCTCCAAAAACTCTATCCAAATTTAATATGTCTTAAAATTATTTAACAATGTCTCATTTCACTTTTATTCATCCATAATCCATGATAACACATCCCTAATCAACTTCTCACTTATGTTTGGGTTTCTTAGTGTTTGCACCATTAGGCCTATTAGGGATAGGTTATTTTGGATGAATGGTTTAGATTACTTGATGAGTAGAACATGATAAAAAAATACTATGAAAATCAGATACAAGTTTCAAGTTTTATACTCCATCTATTTAGCAACTTTGACTTGGTCAACTCTAACTACTATAATAAATCTTTGAGAAATAAGGATTTTTTTGTAGCTTCTACTCACTCACCTAACAGACCAATCACACCTGTATATTCTTGGGAGAGTTTATTACAACATCCAATCACTTAAATATCTATACCAATCCATTATGATCACTTTAGAACAAATTATTTCATATTAGGTCACTATTAGGGTTCTTTGAGGTTTTAAACCAACTTCAGTCTTAATAATCATTCATAAAGCATAGCCTTTTAATACAAAAAATAATGCCTTTAATTTTTAGATATTTTTCTTCCCCATCTACCATAAATATCTTAGGTTATTATGAAGAGGTTACACATTCCAATGAACAATTGAAAGTTTTTCTCAAGTTGAGAACCCTTCATTTTATGCACATGAGAGACCTCAAAACATGTTTTCTTTCCGTAACCTTCATATTTTGACCTAAAGTTGGTAAACATAATTTAAACAACATGAAACACTTATATCAATTCTCACACACTTATAATTGACCTAGAAACTGATCTTGATACCTTATTAGGCCATGCTCTCTCTTTGCTCTCTAGGCCTTGACCTACAAGTCACATTAGGCCTTGAAACTAACCTTCTAACCACTTTCCAAACTCTCAAAACCTCATATGCAAACTCAATAAACCTCTCTCATGCTCAAATATTAATTTACATCCTTCATAGGCCTTGATAACACCTCATGACATCTCAATAGGTCAAGCAGGGTCTAGAACTATATAGTTATAGATTTGGACTTAAGGTCTCACCCCTATAAGCTCACATTGAAATTCTCCTAAGTGATATAATAAATCATATGCATAATAAATAAACTTTATACATTATTTTATGCCTCTATACATCTGTTACATGAGGTCACCACGCTCAAACCTTCTCACTAGGTCTTTACATATCATGACTAGTGCCATGACTAGGCTTCTCAAGCACTTTGAAACTTTGACAAATGACCTTGAAACACTCCTTGATGCTTGTACACATTATTCATGTTCATTAAATTATCCTCAAATAATGTCATATATCTATATATACATTTTCATGCTCACCATGAACATTTTCTTGATATGACTATACTTGTTATGACTAGGCTTCTCAAGACACATTGTACTCATGGACTAGTACTCAAAACATACTTACTTTGACATACTCAAATCATTATATTTCCTTCAAATTATCTCTTATCACTTGTCTTCCTTGTCACATTAGACACACAAAGTCATACTTCATAGACCACACACCATGCATTTTCACGAGATCCACTTTGACATCAACCTTGACATAAAATGACATCAAAATTGACATAAATAAAAAATTTATCAACATGAACTTAGTTTAAAATTATAAAATGGGGGATATATAAAATATTATATTACAAAGGAGAGATCTCTCAATTTATAGAAATTGTGAAGGAGAGAGATAAGAGGAGGAAACTTCATCCTCAAGGTAAAAATGTGCCACACTTAGAAGGACCACTATTATTGAATAGTAAATATCTTTGGATTATTTTCCAAGGGTCAAAAATGGATTCCCCACTTTTGACAAATCTAATTCCACATGCCCATATCTCCAAAATGAGTTCCACTCACACATGCAAGTTAATCTAGAATAGTGCTTTGTGCCTCCCACTTCCTAAAATTCTCAAATAATGACTAAAAAACTTTTAACCTCTCATCATCATTAAAATCATCATATTTAAAAATATGGTACCCCACTCTCACACATGTGTGACCAAACACATGTGAGTCTTATAAATATGAAGAAATAAATCACCAAGTGGAGTATTATGCCCCACCTCTTTACATGCACAATATACCATGGTAGATCCTCATGTTGAGGTCATGCCACATCATCTACAAGTCACCTCCTAATATGCATAATCCTTTGAATTATCTACCATATCACCATTAATAGTGATAGTGAATAGTTACTCATGAATAGTGTTAGTGAATAGTGTTCTAACACATAATTTATCCCTTACAACAATTGATTTAGCCTATGGGAATAAGATAGGCTAATGGTCTTGTATAATTTTCTCAAAGTAAAATTGGGGAAATTATATTACTTTCTTCAAAAATATTTCTTGTCCTCAAGCAATACTTTTTCAATTCAAGAATCCAAATGCTAGGATCCCAAATCAATTGCAGGAATTTACAATTCCCAATCTTGAACCTCTTTATGATATAGTTCCTCCACCATGAAACCATTGTGATACTGTGATATTAATAAGAATTGGAGGCTCTTTAATAATTGATGCTATAGCAAACACTATTCTCATAGAATCCTAATGGGGGTTGAAATTAACTCCTTGCTCCTCCTCTTGAAGCTTAGCAATGTCTTCAACTATCTTCTTGATCTTGGTGTCCTTTAAATTAGATTCTCATTCATTGGGCATGGATTCATTATTAACCTCTACCTCTTTATCTTGGTTTACAACTAAGGTATTTTATACTAAATTATCTAGGAATTACAATTGGTACCCATCATTGGGATGATATAGATGATCCATGTTAATATTTGGCTTTACCAAGCCTCCATCTTCATTCTACCCACTTTCCAAGAAGATAATTTTTGTTTTTGGGGCAACTCTTCTTCAACACATCATTGAAAATGAAAATTATCTTACACATATTCTTACAACTCACCCATGAAATCGTCATCAACTGAGGTTATGGGAAAAATTGGTGTCAATTCTTCATGCAAATCAAGTTTTAGACCTTCATATTCTTTTGAAGAAATTTTGGAATGTTCATCCTCTTAGGAATTAAATTACTCGATGGGATTCTCAATATCCTATTTTAGATCTAAATCTTCCTACCAATATATCCCAAGTTGAAATGTTGATACATTATTATGATTATTATTCTGATTGACATTCTTATTGACCGCCCTTGCTATAATATTTGTGTAAACATATGAGTCATTCGTTGACTATTTTGAACCATCTACTACTTTATTATATGTTTTGATTGATAAAAATCATTCATCATATGTACAAAATTGGATGGATATATTCTTCTTACACCCATTTTGAAAAATTCTCTCTATCACTTGGAAGCATAAAAAAGCACATGACCTACAAGCCAGCAAGATCATTAGCTCTGATACCTATGAAATATCTCAAAGGTGGGATATTTACTAAAAACACATAAGAATATAAAAAAATCTAAATTATACCAAAGGGGTATATTTTCTAAAAAGACATAAGAATATTAAAAAACCACTTACACTATAATGCTTTGATACCACTGAAATATCCCAAACTAGGATATTTGCTAACAAACACTCACAATATACTCAACACACATATAGACATAATAAATCCAAACTTATGCTCAATCACTCAAACTAAAATAATCTAAAATCCCAATTAACACTTAGGATAATATACTTCAATACTTATGATTGAATAAAATCTAAAATTAACATACACTTAATGCTTATGCTTAAACATGAAAATAGACTCACTCAATTGATTATATTGTAAATGACTGATTACACATAATGTGGATGGAGATAACATAAATTTTAAATTAATTGATATAAATTATGATCTATAATATAAAACACTTACATAAATTATAACACTCACAAATATGGAATCTTCACTGAAACAACACATACTACAACTCCACACAAACTGCAAACTAGAAAGACCTACAAATTTGCAACTCTCTACACATTGAAACTCTGCAACTCTGAATTCCCATGAAAGCATGTTCACAACCTCTAAGTGAGGTTTTCCTCCTGAATCAAAGGGGTTTCATTGTATAATTCATGAGATCAATGGGATTTCATCCAAAGATCTAAATATTCAATGGGTTTTCATCCAAAGAAGAGAAAGAATTAACATAGTTCAAACTTACAAAATAATGGATATATAAAAGATTATATTACAAAGGAGAGAACCTTCAATTTATATAAATTGTGAAGGAGAGAGATGAGAGGAGGAAAATTCATCCTCAAGGAAAAAATATACCATACTTAGTGGCACCACTATTATTAAATAGTAAACATCTTTTGGGTCTTGTTCAAGGGTCAAAAGTGGATTCCCCACTTTTGATAAATCTTCTTCCACATGCACATGCCTCTAGAATGTGTCCCACTCACACATGTGAGATAATTTATAATAGTGATTTGTGTTTCCCACTTCCCAAGATTCCTAGACAATGACTAAACAACTTTTGACCTCTTCTCACCATTCAAATCAACATCTTTCCAAGTGTGGTTCCCCACTCTCACACATGTGTGAGCAAACACATGTGAATCATATAAAGTCAAAGAATTAAATCACCAAGCGGAGTACTACACCTCACCTCTTCACATGCATAATATAGCATGGTATATCATCATGTGGGTCATACCACATCATCCAAAATTCACCTCATCATCTACATCATCCCCTACATCACCTACCATGTCAGCATGAATAGTGATAGTGAATAGTTACTCATGACTAATGCCAGTGAATAGTAATTGGTGAATAGTGTTCTAACACAATTTATCTCTTACAACACTTGATTTAACCTATGAGAATAAGATAGGCTAATAGTCTTATATAATTATCTAAGAGGAAAATTTGGGACATTATAAGTGCCTATTAAATACATAAGGTTTAATTATCATGTATACATTGTAAAAGTTATAGATCTTAATGGAGAGCATAATACCTTGATCACATAAGATTTAACTATCATTTTTATATTGCAAGAGTTTTAGATCTTAATAGAGAGCATAATGACTATTTATGACATATAGTTCTATCACAATTTATTAATGAAATTCAACTAATACTATATTTATGAACTCCTCTATTGTTTAGCCCCAAAAGAACACTAGTGTGTTATTCATCATAAGGACATTCTAAGATAAATTATTTGATAAACTTGGAAATGGTATAGATGATCAAGCATCCTAAAATTCTATCTAGTTTGTTTTTACTCTTTTTTTTAATCAAATATTAATTTCCTAAATATCTCAAATATTCAATTCATAAAATTAAGATATTAATCTATATTATCTAGTATTCAACTCATGTTATAAATTCATAAAAATTGTAAGGCATAAATTTAATTAATGTTGTGTTCAAATAAAAACACTATATAGTAGTTCATATGTTATTGTTAGCTTTGTCAGATAACTTTTAGGCACTTCAAAGATTTACCATCAAGTTTAACTACAAACACTATATAGTAGTCCATGTGATTTTGTTTACCTTTTCAAATGAATCACATTCCCATTAAACCATGAACATATAAATTTTAATGTAATTATGAGGTAATTGAAATGAATTTTAAATTTAATTAGTTATAGTTATAATTTTATATATAATTATAATTTTATATATAATTATAATTTTATTTTTTAAATGTTAATAATTAAATATTTTTATATAAATCAAAGTTATGAACTAGATTGTTTCTTATTGGAGTTATAAATTAGTCTAAAACATAAATATGAGGTTTATATCTACTTAAAAATAGTAAATAACTATAGAAAATTATATTGATAACACCAACAACTAAAAATGTCCTCACAAACATCACCAACAACTAAAACCAATAATCACATTTGATCAAACAAAATATTTGAACCTAAACAAAACTAGATACAACTAAAACACTTGAAACACCCACGTTTTGATCAAAGCACACAAACCAACAAATAAAATCATTAGAAAAAAATTATATCTAGATGAAAATCTCCATTAGTAGCATTAGCAAAGGAATTAGATAGGGAAAATACTTCCATGCAATGAATTGATAATAAACCATCAACAAACTATTAGCATCCTAAAAATAGATGGATCAACAAACCATTAGTAGCTCCTCAAAAGTCACAACCTATGTAGTTAAACTCAACCTACCATCCAAAAACTAAATCTCTTTCTACCATGGCATAAAATTAGATAGAACAACCTAAAATTTCTAGTCCTTAGAGGAGGGAAACCAAAGGATAAATCTATGAAAAATGGAGGACTTCATAAGTCTAGGTCTTTAATAAAAAATGACTTTATTTACCTCAAGCTTCACTAGAAAAAAACCCACAAGACCAGCTGGACTCATTTCTTAAATATTCATTTTACATGAAAAAATGGGTTCCATGTCTTACAGAACAATAATAAATTGGTAGGAGAAGATTCATGAAACTTGGCTCTTATGTTTTATATTTTATGCTCTTGTTTAAAAATGACTTATATTGTAGTCCTATTAACTTTTCATGATTAAAATATATTAAATGTTTATCAATAATTATATTCATTTTAATTTTTATTATTTTCTTAATAAGCCTTGAGTCACAACATTAACTTGTATTTATCAAATTTTCTTAGTGACATGGTCAAACAATCATATAATACTTAAATCATCTTTATCATTTAATTATGATAGCCCATAACCAAACTCTTATTTTTAATGATGCTAAGCTATCGACCAAACTAGTCATATACAAAAATTTACCAATATCAAATAATTCTATTGATGGTTCGTATAGGTCTATTTCATATATGACATAATGACCTATTAAAAAAAGGGCATGTGATAAAAGACAACCAAAAATGACAACACTTGTTGAGAACCATGTATAAAATGCATTCAAGGCATGTATATATATGATATGTACACACACTATTATATTTTATTTTTATAAATACTAGTAATTATTAGATTTAATTGTACCCACTATAATAATCAATATAATATTAGTACAAAATATGCAAGATTTTTATTCAATAGTGGTCACTACCCATGCCAAATCAAATAAAAGAAAAAATTAATGTTGAGGGTGAAAATAGAATGAATGTAAAACAATGCATACATTATTCTCTCTCCATTGCTTATAATCTACATCAAACTTTCTTTTTGTGATGATACTCTCCCTTATACCAAGGTAAACAAACATGGAATTATCCAAGTAATGATATCAAATCAAGATGATATCAATCTATAAAAATTATGATAATGTATAATAAAAAATATTCCACATAATTGCATGATAATCATATGTTTGAATGAAAATTTGTTCCATTAATTGTCAAATAATCATATGAAGTAGGATAAAAAAAATAAACTAGTTTATAATATATAAATAAAATCAATCAGTAATTTTCATCTATGGTTTAAAAATAGTAAATCAATATATCCATTATTAATTATGATAATCATAAGCAAGTTCTTTCAAAATTCAACTATGGGAAAGTGGGATGTGATCTTATTCTATCTAGAAAATACATAGTCCCAATGGCTTAGTTAATTGAATCCTAAAATAAATATGAGGAAAAATATTTACTTATCATTATCCATCCTATACAATAGGTTAGGAAGCACATTTGGAGCATAGATTTAAAAAAAATGTGCAACCCTTCTAGTTGACCTTCTATCAAAGGTGATGTATGATAGCAAATTTTAACTACAAAATTAAGGATATAAAGCTTAATCCTCAACCAAAATTACCTCTATTAATTAGCAATATGTGATCAAATTTATTATCTGAGAAAACATTTATCCAAAATACAATTACGTATTTTTCCAAAATATATAAATATACAATACTATCTTCTATTCACAATAGGTACACATGATAAACAAGTTTCTTAACTTGAGATCATTAAGATTTCAAGAGATAATCAGCCATGCTAAAATTATTTAGAGGGAAAGTATCAAAACTATGTTTAGATTCCATACTTATTTCTCATTCACTGACAAAGATAGATGTGAATCTAAAATATGAAAATGTGTATATAGGTCAATACTACAACCACTTCATATAGCTCTAAGTAATTATGAAATTGAATAAGAAATATAAATGATATATTTAAAATGTATACAAAAATAATAAATAAATCATTCTCAAGATATACATGCTTCTAGATATAAGATCATATTTGACAAGTTATCCTTATCACATCTGAACTCCATTATTCTCTTATGAGTCATAGTGATACTAAGTATTTACCAAATCACATAGTTATCACATTCTGTGTTCATAACTCAATCCATATATTTCCTCAACTTATCTATCTTAACATTAACTTATCAACCAAAATTTCCAAAAAGGTGCACATGGGTAGGGTATCACACATGTGTCACTGTAGACAATATTTATGAATTATATAGCACATCAGTCATGTATACTTGAAAAAATCAGATCTTAATTATTCATCTTAGTTCTAGAACTTTTATGCTTTCATACGTATCACACCTACTCTCTCTTGTGCCATTTATCATATCTCTTAGTCCGACCAATATTATGTTGATGACCTAGGACTTCTATCTTGCCTAGAATACTTAAACATTTTTATTTTCCACCTCTATAAGTTTTGGACCTGTACCTATTTTTTTGCTTCCTAAACACTTGCATCCCAATCAAACACCTACATTGATGTAGGTGTCCTATTCTAATGCAAGTGTCTAATTCCCTAAATTCATCTAATTTAAAAATGAAATGTATCCTATCAATTGGCTTATTTGCTATTATACGAGATATTCTCTTGATAAGAGTGGTATTTATCATGATCACTCCTCATTCTAAACTCACCTAGCGCAGACTAAGGAAACTTACCAAGAGAATTATATCAAGAATTTAAGTAAAAAAATATTCCCTATTTTTGCTTATTTCCATATCAGTAATAATTAAAACACATCTATAGGTCTGAAGTACTAAAGGAGTAGTCTAAGAGCTATATTTTCCATATTACAAGCTAGGTCACTTTTGTACTTGATTAAATGATACATTATTTGACTCATACAAAATTCAACAAGTAGGGGATAACTACATAATTCTGAGGCCCTCTTTGGAGTATTGACTATGTAGGCAATGATCATTGATAGAGGGGTATTTATGGTAGCTCAACATCATGTGCACACTAAGCCATTTTACCACAGCCACTATGTAGATGAACAACCAAGGTTTTGATCATTTGATAATAAACGATAGTCTATGACCAAAATATGAATGCATCAGAGTGAAGGTGAAGGTGAACCTATAAGTATCTATGTGGTCACATGTTATTTTAATAATTATTCTATATTTGACACCCATGTCTAATCTAGACATTAACATCAACACAACTATCTTAGGTGGATGCATTTGTCTACAAATATGGAGGCATTTAATCTAAAATTTGATTACTATTATAGAACATTATTCTAATCTCTTTCCTACCTATTTAATATCTAGATTTGTATCAACATCAAAATTACATATCTTATTTTCATTATCATTGTAATATATAACATAGTTTTAGTTTTCATTTTTTAACATATATTAGCATAATAAATTTAGTATATGTTCTTTTGAGTTTTTTAATTAATTTTCTTGAGCTATATATTTGTTTATCACTCTTGCGATTATTTATTTATATATTATTAACCCTATCTATCTCATATTATGATCCAGATCCAATTTTGGGTTAAAAAATTGTTTAACCAAAGTCATATGAATGAAAAATAATTCTAATCTAAGGCTTCCAATCCTCCTAAGGTTTCATCTTGTTGTGATGTATTTTTAGATCTAAAATTTTACCCTAGGGTTTGACCCTCCTCTAGTCACAAGGGATTCATTTGCATATGCTCAAAAGTGGATTATTCTTTGATTGAAGAATTTGAACCTCCAAATAGGTCCATTTAATAAATCCTTAGAGGTATTGACTACTCAGGTTAGTATATTAAAAACCTTCTTTTGGTTTTCTAAAATATTGTACAAATTTTGTGAATGTAGAATTTTACTATTTTAGTAAATTTAGACCTACAAGCTATACACTATATCTCTATTTCCTTATGTTTTTAGGTTCATCTCATTTCCTATTTTTATAAAAAACTTATCGCAAATTTTAAAAAGACTTAGCCAATAATTTGAAATTTTTATATCCTTATTATATCATGATTGATGTCTTAGCACTTTTATGTCTTTTTTATTCTAATATAATATCAATTTTTAAAATATTTAAAATGGATACAAAGGAGCCTCTTCCTCCTAACCCTAAGGGGGATGATAGCTACCATCCATCCAACCATGTCCATGTTATCACTCCTTCAATGGGTAAAATAGGTGGTGCATGTATGCATGGTCAATATGAGGTATGTAGGGTTTGTGTTTATGAATCCCTAAAATATCAAATAACGACTATGAGTAAGTTAATAAAATAGTTACAAAATAAGATTGTATACTTGGAAAATTAATTACATGGTAGTGTTAATATTGTGTTTGCATCCTCATCTATCAATGTTTTGCTAAAAAATGTTTGATATCCAAATGAAATGCTAAAACAAAATACATCCAAAATAAGTAATTATAAAAGTGACCAAAAGGATACTAAGATATAAAGTGAGATTTTAAGAGAAATTATTCAAAACAAAGTGATAAAAATTCCTCCTATACATCATGTAGGTAGATCTAAATACTATTATGCATATCAAATAATGCATGGGTGTCATATAGATCATTATTTTGAATTGAAGATTAAAATAAAAATTCCCAAACATAATAGTGATCCTATCATTGATACATAAATTAATAAAATCACTCACATTGTAAGTAATTATCCTAAACCACAACTATTAACACAACAAGTATGGGTACTAAAGGATAATTTAGAACAAAAACACTTATGCAAAAAATAAAGTAAGAAATGTTCAAAAAGTCATAATTAGAGTAATAAAATATTCAAAATTCACAATTAGAGAAAGAAGAGATTCAAAAGGCCAAGCTAGAGAAAGCAATGTTACAAAATGATAAGGATGAAAAAATGCAAATTACAAAAAGATCAAGTTGAGAAAGCACAAATAAAAGAAGCATTATTAATAAAAGAGTAATGGGCACATCAAGTGTTCAAAATAGGATTGCTAACAAAAAAAAGGTCATAAAGAAAGTCCACTTGAAAATATTAAAGTTTAAAATGTCGGTACAAAGGGGGAAACTACATGCTCTTCCTCATGTAAAAACTCTTCTACTCATACAAAGGATAAACAATCTTCAGATGAATAGTTCAATAAACTATATTCTGATCCACTTGATAATTTACTAGATAATCTATTTATATCTATAGGACCTAGTACATATTATTTAAATCCATTACTACAAGTTGTGAAACCAACCACATATATAAGAAAAAAAACCATATAAGTCTAATTTTCAATAAGGTATTTACATCTAATGTGCACATAGATACAAACAATGGCATACCAAAAAAAGCACCACCATATTATGGTACACTTCCTTATTTATATACAGACACTCAAAATGGTATATCAAAAGTCTAATATCAACCTAGTAAGTTATATTCTTGCATCGATGATTATGATACTAATGATACTAAAAATTTGTATGATCCTAAACATATTTATTATGCAAAATAGGATTATGATACACATGATAAATAACGTTCATAGAAACATATCTTTGATGAGTACATTCGATCTTGGTAGCAATTGTATTTATACATGTCTTGTTTGCACAACTTTCTCACATATTCTTAAAATACCAAAAAAATAAAAAAATCCAAAAAACATTCAAAATATACATATTATAATGGATCATTTTCATCTATGTGTTAGTTCCATGTTGATTTATATCATATCAATTAATTCTACATACACGTGTTTCATGCTTTTACTTAGTACATGCAAACATAGATACATGATCTATGCACTTTTGGATGTTGGGATCTCCCTCTACTTATGTCACAAGATGTTGGGGACATCCACCTCTATGATCATGATACATCTATGTTATATCATTCTATGGTATTTTTAAATTATTATGTTTGAGATTATATGTGTGTATGAACCTAAATCTTCTCATCTTGATAATCCTATAAAACTAGCTAATTTGACCCAAAATCATGACTTTAGGTAATTAACCAATAACCTAATTTCATACACAATATTATCAATATCCCATAAACCTTTCCATACCCTTATAACCAATTAATTACCCCATTAACCTACTAGCTAGGCTACTTAACCACTAATATACCCATTATCCCACTTACCAATTTATAATTCCTATTTATTCAACTACCCCCTAACTACCCTACCACCCTAGTCTTTCCTACAGCCATATGAATCATAAACCTTATTAATTCCAATATAATCCCACATTATCTCCTAAACTAATCAAGAAACTTATATAACTAGGGAAGCTCCTCTAATATTATAGAAGTCTCTAAACTAGAGACTTCTAAATAATTTAAAATTCCCTAAAAATATCCTCCACCATCTTATAAAAACCATGTTTGGGCCATGGCCAAACTAACTTAGAAATCAACAAGCCCTAATTGTACTTTCATAATTAGTGATTCTCAAACATCCTCACACTATTATCAATCCATTCAACAATCTAAGGAGGCCATTGGAGTCACTTTGAAGCTAAAAGCAAACAATCCACACTCAATCAAAGTTAGCATTCAAATCCACTTGAAGATATTGGAGAAAAGTTGTATGAGACAAAATCATGCTAAGAATTCTATGTTTAATTTATTGATTATTCATTTATTCCCTCCTTTTTATTTTTTTTATGCTATTGGGTTTTAATTACTAAATATAGTAGTTTTTATAAATAACTCAAAAATACAGTCACACAATATGTACTAAGACATGTTTTTATCCATGCTAATGTATTCTATAAGGTACTTAATATGATATGTACTTGATGTTTTTAATAACTCATTTGATCCATTGGATACTATGATATGTTTATGATTCTTTCTTATTTTTTCATTTATGCACTTCTTTGAGTGTCTCACCTTGTTATTGTCTTGTTTCTTGAGAATTTGAATATGTTCCATTGTTTATGCCCCTCATGACTTTGTTTGTCTATTTAACATTTGAATATGTCATTGATTTTTGTATGGAAATTTTAATTTGTCATAATTACTTTTGTGTACATTTTAATAATTCATGTCCATTAGATTATGTAGCATTTGAACATATCCCTTGTTTGTGGTCTCCTTAGACCATTATCCTTTGATCTCCTTTTGAGTGCCCTTATTTCTATGCTTGGTTGCTTATTGATATTATATTGTTACTATTTATATGTTTCCATTATATTTATTATGAATATTAGGCCTTAATGTGACCACATTTTATGTGCTTAAATGATACATCTACCTAGACTTGTTATATTATATGCTACATGGTTCATTCATAATTATATGATTATCTTATCTTTTTGAGTTGAGGTAGTTACCAATTTATATCTTCCCTTAGATCAAGGTGGGGCATATTTAGTGTGGTATGTCATATAGGCATGGATCCCACACATTAATAGTTTCATATTCAATGGGGGCATGCCATAGAGGCATGGATCCTAAACATTCATAGTTTTAGGTTCAATGGGGGCATGCCATGTAGGCATGGCTTCCACATGTTCACAATCTTAGATTTAGTGGAGGCATGCTTTGGAAACATGTTCTCCACATTTACTCATTATTCAAAATCACTAGATTATAGTTGGGGATTTTTTGGAAACATTTCTTCCATATTGGCACTTATATCAATTTCTAGATTTCTCCATGTATATTAGGGGCATGATTTAGAATCATGTTCTCCACACATAATTTCAAATATGCTAAATTGTACAATTATATGATTCAAATACGTATTTATGGTAGAATTATATACATTGGTACCATTTTTATACATAATTTAAACATGAGACATATATAATGTGTATATGCTATATAATGTATGCCTAATAAAAAAAAAATCAGTTTTAGATTCATAACACTTCAAGAACTACCACCACTCATCAGTTGGAATTTTATGGACTATATTGAGCCAATCTATTGTAGTGGTTGGTTCACTTATTATAATTTTTTAGGTTATTAAATCACTCAATCTTCCAAAAATTTTAATTTGGACTTGATTGTATCATTCATCCTCACTAGTTTTATAGTGTGAGTTGATATGGTTCACTCACACTCACCATGTTATATGTATGATTGGGTTGCATGGTTGAGCGATTCTCAACTACTAGGTGGAAATACACCTTTTCTCTAATGTTAGGGGCATGGGACCTCTTATCTCTCTCAATATCTCTCTTTCTCTCTATCTCCTTAGATATATGTAATTTATATATTTATATTTGTCATAATCTTAATTTTTGTGATTCATAGTGACATGTATTTCAAATGATATTTCCAAATGGCAAGATGATTCCATCAATACATAGGTGTAATCCTCAACATTTATCTATTTTAATTTCAACCATTTCAATCATATCAATTTTAGATTATATGTACTGATTATATACTGTAACATGCTATTGGTTTTAGGTTAGTCACCAACATATCACTGAAGTTGGACTCAAGCAAAGTTAAAGTGTGTTATACACACCTAGGTATGTATTGCTCTCCTTTAAACTAAAAATTTCATTACTATATTAAAGGGGTAAAATTTAGATGATATTTATGAACTATATAAATGCTCATTATTATACACTTGGCAAACTCAAAACTTAGTTATTCCTTTTAATTCTATACCTTCTTTGCTTCTACAAGTATATCATCTACTCTCTCTTTTAGCCCTTGGTGTATCTCTTAGTATAAATAATATTAATTCGATGATTTAAGCCTTCTATTTTACCTAAAATGCTTAAAACCTACTTATCTTCCACATCTACAAGTTCTAGACTTATACCAACTTTTTTGCTTCTTAAACACTTGCATCCTAGTCAAACACCTATGTTGATTCATGTGTCCTATTTTGATGTAAGTGTCCAATTTCCTAAATTCATATAATTTACAAATGAAATTTATACTAATGGTTAGCCTAAGTGTTATTATGAAACATATTCTATTGATATGAGTGGTATATATGCATGATCACTCCTCATTATAACCTCACCTAGCATAGACTAAGGTTACTTACCAAAAGTATATATCAATAATTCAAGTGAGTAAAACTTTCATATTTTCTCTTATTTTCATATCACTCATAGGGATAAAAAATACGTAGGTCTGGAGTACTTAATGAATATCCCAATATATATATTTTCCAAGTTACAAGCTAGGAAAATATTGTGCTTTATTATTATCACACATTGCATGATTCACATAAAATATAACATGTAGGGGAGAAATACATAAGTCTGAGGCCCTCTTAAGAGTATTGGATATGTAGGAAACACTCATTGATATAGGGGTCTTTGGGGAAGATTGACACCATCTACCCACTAACCCATTTTCCATAGCCATTATGAAGATGAATAACTATGGTTTTGATCATTTGACAAGGAGTGACATTCCATGACCCATATCTGAATGCACCAAAGTGAAGACAAAGATTAAACCAAAATCATACAAATGGTTACATCCTATAACAATAGTTATTCAATACTAGACACCCACATATGATCTAAATACTAGTGTTAATGTAACCATCCTAGGATGACACACGCATCTATATTATAGAGGAACTTAATCCAAAATTTGGAGACTATTTCTGAACATTTTTCTAATATGCTCTATATTAGCATCAAAACCAACTAAGTATCTTGTTTTCATTATCATTTAAATATTTATCATAGTTGTACCTTTCATTTTTAGTATATCTCAACATAATAAATTTAGTATAATAAATTTAACACAATTAATCAACCTACTATAGATATGTTTATCACCCTTGTGCTTATTCATTTCTATATTATTAACCCTATATGTCCCATATTAGGATCCTTATCCAATTTAGGGTTAAACAGTCACATACCACATGTGTGAGATGATATCTCACTCACAATTTCAACATTGTACTACAAACATTGTAATATTACTTTTAGTCTATATTCAAATGAAATTATTGATATCAATCATCAATATTCATCACTCCACCTAACTGGTGATTAATAAATCAATAAGGTCTATTACATTTGTACCTTTATTTTTAAATAGACCACCTCTTTTAACATGATGTTCCACACATCAAAATATGCTGATAAATAGACTTTAAAGCGGTCTAGACAACTTTTTAAATATAAACTAGTTGATTCAGGAATATCTTAAATGACCCATGGATATAATTAAAATCTTATTTTGACTATATTTCCTCACACATAGGTTATTTATTTAGTCTTAGGTCTTCCAAGGTTTTTAAATTCATTATCTTATATCTAAAAACATATTTTCTCAATAATATGTGGCTCAAGATGAGTGTTAAACCCAATATCTGATATGACAATTTAAGAACATTCTAGTTGAGTACCATAAAAATGTACTAGATTTTTTTTTTAATTAATTAATTTATTTCCACATTACTTCAAATTATCCTTTTGAAAGGTGTCTTAACTGATCTCTTCTCTCATGTTCACTAATATAAGTAAATGAATACTAAAACAAGTTTTTCAAAATCCAATCATACATGAAAGCTAACTCAAAACCATGTCAGTTCAATGCTACTTCATAATACCATCAACATAATTTTCATGTATAAAATCAATACTAAATAATCCATTCATGAATTTAGTTTCAAGGTTGACCATTCTTTTCAACTTCTACTAATGCGATTTTAGTTACATGTTTTTGTATCGAAATCATATTACACATTTAATACTAGAATAGTATGTGTTTATAATGAAGTGATTTAACTAGAATAAATTTCAGTATTACTTCCTTTATGAAATATACATATTTATTATACAAACAAAACCCTCATAATATTCTTAAAAGTTGAGGAAAACCTTCACTATTAGTGGCTAACTATAATAATTGAATCCACATCTTTATTTCATGTCAAATAGAAATGCAACAATGTCTAAGTTGATATAAAATGTAAATATCATGGATAAAAGTATTTTATGTTGTTTTATTTAACTTTAGTTAAGACTAATGTGAGATAGAGGCTAGTATTTTTTAGAAACAATTAAATTATGCATTCATCAAAAAGAAGTAGGTGTTCTCATTCACAATAATTAGTACGTAATACACAATAGTTCCTACTCCACCTTTTATTTTATTTATTATAAATGATATTCATATATTATATAGCCCCTCATACTTGTACATTTTTAAAACTTCTACCTTGACTTTTCCTCTCATTTTTGGACCTTTTCCTAGTTCTACAAGTTTCACATCTACTCTATCTTGTGCCCTTTGGTTTATATATCTTAATATGACCAATATTATTTTGATGATATAGGCCTTCTATCTTTTCAAAAATGATTAAAATGTACTTATATTCCACTTATTTAAGTTTTTATTTTGTACCTAATTTCTTACTCCTCAAATACTAATTTTAGGGATAAGAACTGACATCGACATTAGTGTCTTTACTTGACTTAAGTTTCTATTTCCCTAAATTCATCCAATTTTCAAATCAAATATATCCTAATGGTTAGCTTATTTGACTTAATGTATGTTACTTATCAAAAGATATTGATATAAATATAAGATCAACCCTCATTCATTCCTCACCTATCAACATGGGAATAATACCAAGTATTATTTTCAAATAGAGTTCAATTGAATAAAGATTCCTTATTTCCATATTAGTCATAAGTACAAAACATATATAGGTCTTAACTACTAAAGGAGTATCCCAAGAGCCCAATTTTCTTAGTTACAAGATAGGTCACAATTTTACTTGATTTGTACATATTACATGATTCACACACAAGCTAACACATAAGGGAAAACTACATCAATCAAAGGCTCTCTTCAAAGTATTGGCTATGTAGGTATCCCTTATTGATATAAGGGTATTTAAGGTCATATCAACCCCATAATCCACTAAAACATTTTTCCCATGGTCATAATGAAGATGAATAACTAGGGTTTTGTAAATTCATGAGGAGTGATAGTCCATGACCTAGATTTAAATACACTAGAGTAAAGGTGAAGTCAAACCCAAAAGCATCTAGGTGGTCACATCCTTCTCTAAAAGGTATTTTATATAATAAAATTGTATCAAACCTAGACAATAGTTGATGCAATCATCTTAAGCTAACATTAGTGTCTATAGCTCCAAAGTCATTAGATCCAATATATGACCATTATACTAGAATCTTCTTTTAGCCTTCTTTATTCATGTTCTAAATCTAGAATTGCATTCACATTAGAGCAAGCTAAGTACATTACTTCTTTATCATTTCTATATCCAGCATATTTGTACTTACTATTTTTATCCTATCTTAATTTAATAAATTCAATGTATGTTTATATCTAAGTTTAGCATTTAATTTCAATGTTGTAAATCTGATTCACCTTTGTGCATTGTTATTTATATATTATTAACCCTATTAACACCAAGTTAGGATTTACTCAATCCAATTTAGGGTTAAATATTTGGTTAACCCAATTTATATGAATGCATTTTTTTATTCCTAGGTTTTTAAGATAGTTAGGGGTTCAAATTTATATACTTTTTCATTTCCTAATCCAACTATTTTACATGAAACCTAGACGTAGTCCTCTATTTAGAGATATGCCTATTTAATACATTGAGATTCCCCTCCAACAATCTAAAACGTATTAAACTAATGAGGACATCATACTTTGGATCATGATGATACCCATGTTGATAATGAAAAATATATTGATAGGGTTATCATAAAAGAATATTTTGATAATGAAAACCATGAAACAAATGAAAATGAGCAAATAGACCATGATCAAATACAAGTAATTTCATTATTTTATTAACATATTTGATAAAACGTTGAGAATATTGATGAGATTCTAAAAACTATAATGGAGGAAAAAAATTCAAAAATTATAGTTGAAACATCCCTTCTCTTGAACACATTACAACATAACACATCTAGTGGGGGTGCAAGTTATGTGTTTAAACATTTATTTCCTAAAAATATTATTTCTACATCTATTATTGAATTACCAATTGTTTCAACATAAATATCTCTTTCAATTCCTATTACTAATCAAAATATGTTTACATCCCCTTTGATGACTACTCAAATTGCTAATCTAAATCTCATTGGGTCTACTATTCAAACACTCCTTCAAATTATAAAGACCTTAGAGGACAAGGTTATAAATATTAAACAAAATGCTTTGAAATAACTTCATGCTATTAATTCTCAAGATGTATTTCATAACCCTCTTGCACTTTAGATATCCTTGCACCATTTGCCAACTAGTTTTGTTGCACCTAAGTTTCAATTTTATGATGACAAAGGTGGTCTTGACCAACATCTTCAATCCTTTTATGTGGCATGCCATAACTATGCCTCCAATGATAAACTTTTGACAAAATTATTTCCAAAAAACTTCAAGGTCTATGCTTTGAGGTGGTTCTATGATACCTCTCCAATCCATGAAATCATTTAAACCTATTTTAAACCAAATATTAGCATTTTTTCCATTAACATTTATTAGAAGGTTTCATATGATTTAATTACCAAAATAAAACAAGGAACCAATAAACTTATCAATGATGGAAAGGGAGAACCAAATTGAAAAGGATGAGTCCTCTCCACAGGAGAATGCAGATGATAGTTGTGATGCTCGACAGAGGGACACTAAGCTTTCATTCGTGGAAGTATAAGGAAATAATGGAGCTGAAGAAGAAAGTAGAAATAATGCAACATAACCAAGAAGCTGATAGGATCAAAATCAATAATTTGGAGATGTAAATGAGAGATATTCCAATTAAACTTAAGGATTATGAGAATAATCTAAGAAGGCTTATCAAAGAAAGTAGAAATAAAATGGAGGAGGTTACTTCAAGCATATGTGCAGCTATAGCTAACCTTGGAAAATGAGCTAATGAAGAAATAAAATCTTTGGAGGGGCCAAGTAAGAGGACCAGGTAGAGCTTGAGGAAGAAAGCCTTGTAAGAAGCTGCTACTTCAACTGCAATATCCATACAAGATATTGCAACAATTGGAAATGAGGCCGTGAAGATGATCCTGGAATTAGAAGACTAGGGTCTTCTCTATTGCTATTGTTTTTGTTCTGGTCCTTTCTGTTGGATGTTATAACTGGTTCTAAAATTTGGTTCTTAGTTTTAATACTTTTTTTGAGTTTCCAGGTCTCTATAAAACTTATGATCTTTTTATGGTTTTGGTCTATGGTTTCAAGTCCCTATAAAACCTAATTTTGATGCTAGTTTTTAGTAAGTTTTAGGAATGCTCTTCCTATTGGGCATTATTGCTTCATCTTTATTTCTCTTTTAAAGGGTTTTGGGGTTCCTTCAAAACCTACTTTTACCTTAATCTAAAACAAACTTATCAATGAATATGTCTTGAGATATAATAAAATTCTAGATAAAATGACTAATCCTATGGTAGATAAGGAGTTGAAAGACATATTCAATAAAATTTTACTTTCTCATTTACATGAGTACATTGTTTTTAATAATATTTCAATGACTTATGCCATGTTACATAAGAGACAATGAAATGAAACTTATTTCACTGAATAAGCTCAAGTATGTAGCAAAGACACCAACTACATCTATATATACCATCAAATTTACAATCAAACAAATTTATAAGGTGAAACCTACTGAGCCTAAAAAGGAAACAACCACCATAATGAATAGGGTTTCACAGTAGCCTAATTAGATTATCCTATCTAATGCACCAAGGAGTAATTTACCTGTTTATCAAAGTCCCTATCTTCATTACTCCATGATTACTAGAGTGTCAGCGTATATAGTTCCTTGATTCTATCAAAATTAATATGATTTCACTCTACCAAAAGATATGATGAAAATATTATGATTATCATCAGGGACTAGGGCATTCTATAAGTAGATGCCTTACTTTGAAGCAGAAGATCCAAGATCTTATTAATGACCAAAAACTTACATTAGAGGATCCTCTAAAAGAATTAGGCTTATAACCTGGATATCACCATAAATAGAAAATATTTAAAAATCCTTTACAAGACCATTATGAAAATGAACCAAAAGTGAAAATGACACATAATGCACATTCTCCATCACATTGTGGGAACCCACTAGACAAGATTATTGATACTTACACATGATATATATCTCATATGGTTTAGATAATCTCTATTACTTTTGATGGAATTGAGATTAAATATGATGACTATGATTTTCACTCTTTATTAATTTGTGCATACCTTGATAAACACCCTATATGCAGCGTTCTAATTGATAATGGTGCAAGCAAGAACATTCTCACCATGACATTACTTTTGCAATTGGGTTATACTCGTAATGTTTTACATACTTCTACTATATTACCTAGAGCATTAGATGGGACCTCCCATAATGTTCTTGGTGATATTAACCTACCTTTATAGGCTGGTCTTTCACATGTGGTTACTTCCTTATTAGTCACACTTTCCATGAGAATCTTTGTTATGTTATTAGGAATACATTTTATCCATATGATTTGAGCAATACTTTCTGTAGTGCATGGGTGTGTTAAATACATCCATGCCAATTAGGTAGTAATATTTTTTTAAATTCCATAGGGGCATCATCTTGAATAAGAGAAACTTATACCTAGATAATTAATTACAAGGCCTAATAAGGCTCATTTAATGCAAAAGTGTAAGTAATAAGCAATCCCCTTTACTAGGTGACTAACACTTAAGAGACCATTACATCAGATACATAAGGTGGATTCCACAGAATCCCCATCTACTACATACCATGTTCATATATCTAGATCACCTACACATGTTCCTATTAATTCTATTCCAAAGAAACCACATAACACTCAATGATGGTTTACATGAACCCCTACTCTTATTATTCCTATTATTGATTCACAACCAAATAGTCTTATTTTACATATGTAGATCATTACCAATACTAATTTGATAAATATTAAACTTACACATACTCCTCAGTAGTGTCACAATATTGTTACACTAAGCTCACATTTTGGAGACATTTATCACCATTCATTGTATGGAATCAAAGGATGATCTTTCCTCTTTAAATATTCCAATAATACCAAAAAATTAAAAAACCATTCAAAAATACATAAACATTTTTAAGACCTACATGTTTTATTAGCTCATTAGCATCTATGTGTTATTACCATGTTGGTGGATGTCATACTTAGTTACTCCTACATATACATGTTTTTCACACTTCTAATTGAGTGTGATACATTATACACAAATACATGACCTATTCATATTTTGGATTTTGGGCCGTCCCTCTACTCTTGTCATGTAGACATTAGTGGCATCTGATTCTTTGATGTTGATACACACAGTTTATATGGTTTGATGATCACATTTAATGTTTGATATTACATACGTACTTAAACATGCCTTTATCCATGATTATATCTTAAACATGGTACATTATATGATACACACTTAACATTTTTTCCTAACTTCTTGGATCTTGGAGCTATTATGACAAGCATATGTTGGTTTCTTATATTTTACTTCATGCACTTCCTTGAGTGTCTTGCCTTATTATTGTCTTAATTATTCGAGCATTTGAAAATACTCCTTTTCTTGTATCCCCCATACCTATATATGCTTTCATTTCCATTTTCATATATCATCATTTTTTGTATGGACATTTGAATATGTCACCCTTGATTTTGTGGACATTTGAATGAGTTACATCCCTTCAATTGTGTGACATTTTAACATGCCCCTTATTTAAAATCTTCTTGGACTATTGACCTTTGACTTGATTTTGAGTGATATTATGTGTGTGCTTATTTACTTATTGAGCTTGTACTATTACTATCTAGATGTTTCCATGATCCTTATCATGTATCTTAGGCCTTCATGTGATCATTCAATATGCTCTGATGCTTTATCTACCCAGGCATGTTCCTTCTATATAATACATGGTTACATTCATAAATTATACAGTTGTCTTATCCCTTTGAGGTGAGGTAAATACCAATTCATATGTTTACCTCACCTTAAAGTGGAGGATATTTGTCGGGGCATGTTATAGAGGCATGTTCCCCACATTTGGTACAATTTTTAGATTTAGTAGGTGTATGCTTTGGAAAAATGTTCTCCACACTCATTCAATATATGGTACTTATATCAATTTTTAGATTCAATGTGCACATGTCATATGGTTATGGCTTCAACACATTCACAATTTTTAGATTCTGTGGGGGTATGGTTTAGAGACATGTTATCCACACTTATTCAATATTCAACATCTCCAGATTACAATAAGGGTATGTTTTGGAAATATATTCTTCACATTTGAACTTATTTTAGTTTTTTTATATTTTTACATATATAGTGGGGGAAGAATTTGGAAGCATGTTATCCATTTTAAAGAAAATAAAATTAGCCATAACACACAATTATATAATTAAAATTAATAATTATGATAGAATTCTATACATTGGTACCATTATTATACATAATTTCACAATGAGACATATATAAGGTGCATATACTATGTAATTTTCACCTAATATTATAAAACCTAAATGAACTTTATATTTAAAAACACTCTCACTTATTGTCATCACCCACTAGGATGAATTGTTATACACTGATACATAGGATGTACTTTTATGGATTATATTGAGTCAATCTACTATAATAGTTGGTCCACTTTTGTTATGTTTGAGGTGACTAAATCACTTAATACTTCCAAGTTTTTAGTTTGTACTTGATTGTATCATCCAACCTTACCAATGTAATAGTATGAGTTGACTTTGTTCACTCATTCTCACTAGGTTAAAAGTATGATTGGGTTGTACTATTGAGTGGCAACTCACCTTTTTTCCAAGGTTAGGGTCATGTGAATTACAATATATATCTATATCTTTATATATATGGACTTTATATATTTATATATATTTATTTGAATCTGAATTTTAGAGCCTTACAATGATACATCCTTAAAAATCAACTTGCCAATAGGCAAGATGGTTACATTGATACACAGGTGTACTTATAAACTTTTCACTTTCACTATTTTTAATACTTTAAAATTTTAGATTATATGCAATAATTATATACTATAACATGCTCTTGGTATCATGTCAATCACCAACAAAGAACTCAAGTTGGTTACATGCAAAAATAAGGTGTGTTATACACACCCATGTATGCATTCCTTTCCTTTGAACTAGAAATTTCATTACTATGTTAAGGTGGGTGGGGAGAATTTTGAATATATATAAGTATTATATATAACCTTAGTCTTGTAAATTTTGAAAACTCATACCTTGATTGCTCCTCTCAATTCTAGAGTTTTTCTCACTTCTACAAGTCTCAAATGTTATCTATCTTGTTCCCCTTATCTTATATCTCTTAGCTTGACTAGTGTTATGTTGATGACCCATGCCTTCTATCTTTTTCAAAATGATTAAAATGTACTTATGTTCTACCTCTACAAGTTCTTAACCTATAAATACTTTCTTTCTCCTTAAACACTAACATCCAAGATAGATACTAGCATTGACATTAGTGTCTTTACCTGACACAAGTGTCCAATACCTTAAAATTGTCAATTTTTTTAATGATTCGCCTAATTTTTTTTATTTGAGTTACTTATCCAAATGAATTGATATAAATATAATATTAACCCTCATTCATTCCTCATTTATAAACATGGGAACAATACCAAGTGTTATTATCAAAGAGCATTCAAAAATAATTCAATTGAACAAAGGTTACCTATTTTAATACCATTCATAGATATATCACATGTACAAGTTTGAAGTACTAAAGGAGTAACCTAAGAGCCTAATTTAATAATTTAAAAGATAGGTCACTATTATACTTGATTTAAATATATTACATGATTCACACACAAGATAACATGTAGGGGAGAACTAAATCAGTCTAAGGCCTTTTGGATTATTGGCTATGTAGGTGTCACTCACTGATAAAGGGGTAGTTGGGGTCAACTTGACACTATGTGCCCACTAACCCATTTTTCCTTAAGGTCACAATGAAGATGAAGAATAGGGTTTTTTAAATTCATGAGGAGAGATATTACATGACCCAAATATGAATTCACCAAAGAAAATCAAAGTCAAACCCAAAAGCATATAGGCAGTTGCATCCTTCTCTAATAGGTATTCTATATATGATACTTGCATTGAACCCAAAAAATAGCATAGACATAATAATCTCAGGCTGACATTAATGTTTAGAGCTCTAGAAGCATCAGATCTAGAGTATGATGATTATTTTAGAATTTTTTTAGTCTTATTTATGCCTATGCTAGATCCATAATTGCATTCACATTAGATCAAGATAAGTACATTAATTCTTTGCCGTTTTCATAGCTATCATAGTTGTATTTACTATTTTTAGCCTCTCTTAATTTAATAGATTTAGTGTATGTTCATATCCATGTTTAGAATTTAATAGACCTCCTATAAATTTGATTATCACCCTTGTGTATTGTCATTTCTATATTCTTAACCCTATTAACACCAAGTTAGGATTCCTCAATCCAATTCAAGGTTAAACATTTATATCAATATGATAAATATCAATTAAAAGTCCCATAGACCTATTTATAATATACCAATGTATTATTATAATGTTATTACAAGGGTAAATTTGCTCTATAACCTCTCAATAATCTTCTCTATTACATATCAACTATTTTCTATGCTATATCTATTTTATTGCAATGTTATAGTATGAATAAGAACTAGATAACTTAAAATTAAATGGTCTTATCTATATGATACATGTGTTTTATTCAATCAAGTTATCTTCTTTGATAAGGCCATAAAATGGTTCATTATATCAATAAATTTCACCAATTTTCCTTGCATAAATTATATTTTAAAAGTAGATGTAGATATAGTTTTAATAACTTATGTTTGATTTAGACTGAAATATGGAATATATATTTAGTATATTTTTAAAATGTAATCTAAATATAAATTATTTCTATTTATAATAAGTTGTATAAAACATGTCAAATGTTGTATATGCAGGCTGAAATGAGTCATCAATGTAGATAGTAAAGTTTGAAGTTATCAAATACTAAATCAGGAATAATATTCATGTAGCTCGGAAGATCCTCAGTAGTTTTGGAGTCCCATATAAATCATATCCAATTTTTTTTAGTTTCTTTTTAGATGGATATACTATTGATGCATAGTTATCTAAGGCATAAAAACAAATTTTTTTCAACCAAAAATAGGTATTATGTCTTTGTGTTGGTTTGTTTGATGTTTTGTCTATGAAGGTGTAAGGAAAAAATGTATAGCTTCTATAAAATGAAAAAATAGTCATCAAACACATAGATATACTTGAGTCTAATTACATAGTTGGATTCATCTAAAAAAAAATAGACAAGGTTAAAAAATTAATCATCTTGATTCATGTCTATATGTAAAAGTTATAAGTATTTCAGCTAGCTCCAAAGTTACATAGTCTAACTTTGAAGTCCATTAGTATATATCTTGAGTCCATCAATCTAGATCTAGATTCCATTAGTTTGGCTCTGAAGTTCAAATCTGAATATACTCATAATAGGTTTTGGGGTTTATAATATTAAAGCGAGCAATAAATAATATTTTGAAAAATGTTTTATGGCCTTTCTATATATATAAATTATATAAATAACACCTTCTAAAAATAGACATCAACAAATACAAAAACCTACAACTATGAAAACATGAAAGCAAAAAATTACAAAGATGATTACTATGTATTTTTACAAAATATTTTTATGAAATATATTTATAGTATTTCTAAAAATAGGCATTTCTAAGAAAGCAAGATATTTATATTATCTCAACTACTATGAATATATCACACATCAAGTTGTTGGAGGAAACTGAATTCACAAGATTGTGATTTCTTATTGGAAATAAGATAAAACACCTATATTCTCTAGAAAAATAGTGGATTTTTTAATCTACCATTTCCCACTTTTTTATCTTTGAATAATATAGATTGTTAATATTATCAAAATATATAAAAATTGAATTTCTTATTTGTTAGGTTTTTATTCTATAATACTAATTAGTTTTAGAACTGATTTGTTGTGTTGTTAAGGAAATCAATTCTAAACTAATTCGTTAAGTTGTTAATATTAGAAAATTAGTTCTAAATTGAGTTGTTAATTTGTTACTCTCAAACAAGAAGTTTTTGAAAAAAATCTATTATAAATGCAACCTTCTCATCATTGTGAGAGTTATTATATAGTTAATGAGGATTTAG